>CAUYQG010002758.1:0-10023 GCA_963574415.1 Tarsius wallacei
ACAGGTGCATACCACCATGCCTGGCTCGTTTTTTAAATTTTTTTCTAGAGATGAGGTCTCACTATGTTGTCCAGTCTGGTCTTGAAGTGATTCTCCCACGCTGGCCTCCCAAAGTGCTGGGATTGCAGGTGTGAGACACCATGCCTGGCCCCAGGTATCTTTAACCAACTTACCACTGTATACAGGGAGAGTGTGAATAGGGACTGAGGCCATCTGCCATGGGCAGTGCCCCACAAGAAGTGAATAAGTAGTCCACTGATTCAGTTTCCTGCATCAACCACTGTCTGAAATTAGGCAAGTACAGTAAGATACTTTGAGAGAAATCACAATCACATAACTTTCATTACAATATATTTTTAGAATTGTTCTATTTTATTATTATTGTTAATCTCTTACTGTTCCTAAATTGTAAGTTAAACTTTATCATGGGCGTGTACGTGTAGGAAAAAAACCTCTGTACTGTCCAAGGTTTCAGGCATCCTCTGGGGGCATGTTGGGCACACTAGCTGGCCAGGCCTCTAAGGCGGAAGGAATTCCCAGCACAGGCAGCCAGGGGAACGGGGTGGAGGGAGGAACCGGCATCGGTAGAGGGCGCTGTAGACAGGACTTCCTTCGGCTGAGGGAGCGCACCACCTGCTGGGTTCCAGAGGAACTGCAGAGGCTGTCGCGGGCCTTGGACTTGGCACACTCTTACACAAACAGGAAAGCTATTCTCAACTCTTCTAATCCTGGAAAATCTTCCAGAACTAGAGATACGCAAAGTTTTGTCATTCACAAAGCTATTGCCGGATTGGGGGCCAAAGAGCTGGGGCTCTCTTTCTGGGACCTAATTGCTAAGTCACTATGCAGACTGCTCCTCCTTAAGTCCTTGGTTTCTTCCCCTGAGAAATGGGGAGCTTGTTCTCAACCCTTGGAAAGAAAGAGAACGTTGAGGGAACCCAGGGGGACATGACTTTGGTGATGTCATGGTCAGGGCCCAAGTGGGACTCACCTTTTCCCATCTTGTGGCCCTGTTCTCCCCTGCCCCACCACAGTGGCCAGGTAGCACAGCAGGCTTCTTCCTGTTTGTCCACACAGTATGCACTTCCTCTGCCTCTGCCTGCATATGACTCTGGGGCCTGCATGCTGTCACAGCATTATTGTGCTTCTAAGGCTGGCTAAGGTGCTCCTGCAAGGGGGAAGATCACCTGAAATCCAGAAGTCCAAGGTCTGCTCCCAGCTTGGTCATTTACTAGTTGTGTGGTCTGGAGCAGCAAGCTTTCCCTTTCTGGGCCTCAGTTTCCCCACCTAAAATCCCAGGACTCTGTGCAGCATTTTGAAATGCTGACGATCAAGAAGATCATCTTGTACAAATTAGGTACATCAAGAAGATCATCTTGAAAAGGTTCCTCTTCCCTGGTCCACCTGCTCTTTCCTTCTAAGGCCTTGTGCACAGCAGCCACTATGAACCGCCCTTCCCTGCTCCTCAGTTCTCACACTAGTGTTTGCATTATGAGCTTCTCTCTTTCCCCTGGGTATCTCAATTCCGAGTAGGTAGCAGTCATCTGGGAGGTGGAGACTTGGGTTCCTATACCAGCCTGCCTTTTGCAGACTGTGTAGCCTTGAACAGCAAGGTAAGCACTCAGCATGTTTTCTCAATCAGGGATTATTATCTCTCAAAAAAGTTGGAAGGACATACCTCATCAACAAGGGTACCTGCATGATCAATGTTTATATACTTAACCTGAATTGTACCCATCTTTATAATAAAAATTAAAAAAAAAAAAAAAAAGAAAGTTGTAAGGAAAGGGGATCAAACAAGGAAGTACGTGTTGGCCAAGACAACAGGCTTGCATTTTCTCTTTGGCTCAGCCTGTAATCCCAGCACTTCGGGAGGCCAAGGCAAGTGGATTGCCTAATCCTGTGGGTTTGAGACCAGCCCAGGCAACTTGGTGAGACCGCCTCTCTACAATAAGTCAAAAATTAGCTGGGCGTGGTAGCACGTGCCTGTAGTTCTGGCTACTTGAAAAGCTGAGGCGGAAGGATCGTTGGAGCCTAGCAAGTCAACGTTGAGGTGGCCATGGGTGTGCCACTGCATCTAGCCTGGGTGAGAGTGAGACTCCAATTCAAAAAAAAAAAAAAGAAAATAGAAAATGAGAATTGGCCATTTAGCTTTATTTCCTGCAATAACATTGCTACTGGGAATAGCTGTTATCTAGAATTAGTGACCTATTTCTGATACTGACAAGGTAAGGCAGATAGGTCTCAGGACTTAATTTCCCACCAAAGGGAGTGAGGGGTGAGTCACTGAGCACTTTCCTCCTGTTTCAGGCTCCCCTGTGGCCTTCTATGCCAGCTTCTCAGACGGGACAGCCGCCCTGCAGGCACTGAAGTTCAACACCATGTACATCAATGTTGGCAGCAGCTACTTTCCTGAACATGGCTACTTCCAAGCCCCTGAGCGTGGCGTCTACCTGTTTGCAGTGAGCATTGAATTTGGCCCAGGGCCAGGCACTGGACAGTTGGTGTTTGGAGGTCACCATCGGACCTCGGTCTGCTCTAGCGGACAGAAGGGTGGAAGCACTGCAACCACCTTTGCTATGGCAGAGCTGCAGAAGGGGGAGAGAGTGTGGTTTGAGTTAACCCAGGGATCAGTAGCAAAGAGAAGCCTGCCAGGCACTGCACTTGGGGGCTTCCTGATGTTCAAGACCTGAGCCCCAGGCCTTGTTCTGACCAGACACCTTGGACTTGCCCAGCTCTCCTAGGCCTGGGAATCCAGTCAGGAATGACGTGGAGACCATCAGTAGCAGCGGTCTGAATCTTCCCTGGAAACCTTCTTTAGATACACCATGGTGTGCGTGATCTGCTAATTGCCCTGGGCTTGGCCATTTCTTAATGATGAGAAGTTCTAGAACGCTTATCTGGTGGGACCTGCTCCCAGGAGTGCGAGCCTTGGCTTGGTCTGCCTTCTCAGATGGCTTGGCCTGGACCCCAACTTTTTGCCACACCCTGTATTCTACAACTTCTTTGTTGTTTTGCTCCTCCTGTGGTTGGAGACTTGAAACTGTTCTCTCGTTCCTCCTCTCTTCCTAATCATATCTTAGAAAGTCATTCTTTCCTAGAGGGAATGTTTAAAATGAAGCCAACATTGGCCAATATTGGAAACGAGTCTCCACTCACCACAAAGCAGTGAGATAAAACCAACCTGTTTGACTCAGTCAGAAATGGAGACAAAGGCCTAGTTGAGTCAAGCAAGGGAAAGGAAATTAGTATCTTTTCTTTAATTTCAGTCATTCCTTGCATTTATGTGTAATTTTAATTGCATGTCTTTTTCCCCTTGCCTCACACAGGGTAAAGGCCAAGATGTGCCAAGTATGAACTAAAATGTGTATGGCCTTCACCTCTTTTAATTCCTCTGGTATCTTAGGACCATCTTAATTCTTGTTAGCATTTCTAACCAGGAGGGAAGTGAGGGAGGAAGTGAAGGAAGACTGTAAAAATCCCCCTCAATAATGACCAACTTTGGAATAAAGTGATGCCCTTCAAATCTCGTCCTTGTTTACTTCTGCAGAGCAAAGGTATTCGGTAAAGTGGGTAGAAATATCAGGCAAAATGAAAAGTATTTGGCATGAATGTGACTTTCATTATTCCAGGCCCTATTTGATGTGACAGTTTCAGTTAACTCTATATAAGACCTCAGGGACTTCCACACGAGGCAAAGACACGGGCACTGGACTAGACAGTCCAGCTCAGAACTACAATTATTCCTGCAATATCAACACACGAATTTGAAAACCCTACAGACCCTAAACACGCTTGAGAAAACAATATCATAGTTGTCAGAAGATCAAGTGGCTTTTCAGTAATAGGTATTCAAAATTTGAATATACTCATTTCCATAAGAACACCAGGTTAGACTTGGTAGAGTTGGTTTTTGGGGTTAACAAGGTTACCAGCACTTCTTATTGTAGGAGTCACTAATTCAAATAACTGTTCTTTAAAATTTGCCACTAAGCTTTGTGCACTCAGTGTGCTGAAATATCAGTATGTACACGAACAGTATGCCAGGCCACTCTGCCCGTGATGGTTTGACCTGGGGGTAAATCACAGCCTCTCTTGAACTTTATCTATCCGTAGTGTGAGGTCTTAACAGCGCTCAGCAAGTGTTCAGGTATTTTATCATCTTGACCACAGGTTTGAATCTCACCCACCCCCAGTGCAGCTCTCAGCAGCCAAGAGCCATCCAGACCTGACGCATGATGGAGTTGGGCCACCCAGACGGAAGATTGGAAACCCAGCAGCAGGCCACCCTTGCTGCTGGCCAGACCACACCATATCTTCTTTCTTCTCAGTCTTGCTGTTATTGGCCAGGTTCTGCTGATGACTAAGTTGAACCACTAGGGTAATGCTGTCTTGTCATTTAGGACATTCAGTTGGAATTTAGGGCACATAATAAGCAGAGCGAATCAATTGCCTCCATAAACGGTACATGTCATCCAATTCTTGTTTGGTTGGCGCTCTTCGATAGGAAGGTGGTAAAGGAAAGTGCTAACTGGTAACTCTGCCAGTGGCATGTAGGAGCCAATCCAGAGGTTTCTGGGATAACTAGAAAAATAATGACTCTTTAGACAGGGTGTTTTCCATGCAACAAAATATACATGACTATATTTCACAAAACTTCTCTTTGAGTTGGGGTCTTGCTTGGTTGCCCAGGCTGGAGTGCAGTGACTTGATCATGGCTCACCGCAGCCTTGACCTCCTGGACTCAGGCAATCTTTTTCTCAGCTTCCTGAGTAGCTGGGACTAGAGGCTTGCGCCACTATGATCAACTACTTTTAAAAACAAATTTTGTAGCGATATCTATATTGCCCAGGCTGGTCTCCAATTCCTGGATTTAAGTGATCCTCCTGCCTCAGCTGCCTAACGTCCTGGGTGTGAGCTGCCATACATAGCACTCAGCTCAAATTTCCCAAAACTTGAACACCAAGATTGGCCAGGTGTGGTGGCTCATGCCTACAGTCCCAGAACTTTGGGAGGCCGAGGTGAGAGGATTGCTCACAGGTTTGAGATCAGCCTAGGCAACTTGGCGAGACCTCATCTCTACAACAAAATCAAAAAATTAGCCAAGCGTGTCTGTAGTTGGTGGTGCATGTCTGTATTTCCAGTTACTTGGAAGGCTGGGGCGGAAGGATCGCCTGAACCCAGCAGATTGAGGCTGCAGTGGCTGTGAGCATGCCATTGCACTCTAGCCTAGACAAGAGTGAGAATCTGACTCAAAAACAAAAACAAAAATATCCCCCAAAAAACCACAAGGTTTTAGTGCAAATTTTCTGACTAAACAGTCTATAATTAGGACCCCACATCAGCAAGAACTCTAAAGTTCATTTGGGCCATGTGCAATAACTTATGCCTGTAGTTTCAGCACTTTGGGAGGCCCAAGCAGGAGGACAGCTTGAGGCTAGGAGTTAGAGACTAGCCTGGACCTCATCTCCACAAAAAAATTTCTTTAAAAATTAGCCATGCAAATGGATTGCCTGAGCCCACCAATTTGAGACCAGCCCGGGCAACTCGGCGAGACCTCATCTCTACATTAAATAAAAAATTAGTTGAGTGTGGCAGCATGCACCTGTAGTTCCGGCTCCTTGCAAGGCTGAGGTGGAAGGATCGCCTGAGCCCAGCAGGTCGACGCTGGGGTGGCCATGATCGTACCACTGCATTCCAGCCTGGGTAATGGAGTGAGACTCCAACTCAAAAACAAAAAAACAAACAAATAAAAAAAAACAGGCATGGTGCTGTACGCCTGTGGTCCTAGCTATTCAGGATCCTGAGAAGGGAGGATCACTTGAGCCCAGGAGTTGGAGGCTGCAGTGAGCTGTGATTGTACCACTTTTCCAGCCTGAGTGAGACCCTTTCTTTCTCTTAGAAAAATAAAGTTCATCTGTTACGTTTCTTATTCCACAGAAGCATCTAATAACTCTGGGTGGAGACTGTCTCAGTATCCTACAAGTAGAAGCCCGTTTCGTGGGCCAGTGTTCAAACACCCTTTATCTGTGGCACAAAAACAACACAGTGAGCTGTGGGCACAGTGGCACCCTCCCCGAACCCAATGGGGGAAAGAAAATAAAAATATGCAAAAATACTGGAAAACAAGAAAGGATACCATAAGCACATCAATGCATTTTAGCAACTCCTGAAAAACAGAAAGTAGAAGAGACCAGGCATAAAATGAAATAGCAATGAGAAATCATAACCCACAACATTTGAGGCTGCTAGACCGATGTGCTTCCGGGAGAGCCCAGCCCTTAACACAATTGGGGGCAATGGAGGGGTTGGGATTAGAGTCCCACTTTCCAGGGCAGCTGCTGGCCGACTCGAGGAGAGGAGCTCTCACACCAGAAGACAAGCATGACCCCTCTGACCCACAAGGGTCAAACCAGAGACGTTTCTACAAAACACAGCGTATGTAAGAGTAATGCCTGTCCTTTACTTTTATTTCAGAAGCACTATGAAGTGGCTCTACAGTTATAAAAAATGTTTTAACCAACTTTTCTCATACTCTGCAGCTTCTCCAGTGTCCCTTTATCTCAAAAACATGAACACTCTCCCAGCTGGAGCCTGAGCGCCATTCTTCCATCCTCCAACAAGAAAGCTCTGAACCCAGCTTGACAATGAGCAAACTCTCTGTGAGGTGGTGGAGGTAAACAAATGGAGTGGGGAAAGCTGGAACCTTTCTGAACAGGCAAGAAGGGAAAGGGTTGCTGATTTTCATTCTAACAGCTGTTGTCCCATCACCCCCTGACAAAAACAGGAAGCTGAGGAACACAGGACAGAGCGGACAGAGCAAACATGCATCCCACTAAACAAAGATGAGCAACTCCCCCCAGATTGCCAAACATTTGTGGAAAACTAGTGTCATGAACAAGAAGATCCAGAACTCAACAAGCTGAAGATTTTGGAACATCATCTGCAGAAATACAGGAAATTGAACATTTAAACCTTAATTTTTGCTACCCAGATCCTAACTCCAAACACCATCACCCTAAAGAGAACCAGAGTTGGCCAGGTGTGGTGGCTCACATCTGTAATCCCAGCACTTGGGAGGCCGAAGTGAAAGGACTGCCTGAGTCCATGGGTTTGAGCACAGCCTGGGCAACTTGGCGAGACCTCATCCCTACAATAAATTTTAAAAAAGTAGCCGGGTGTGGTGGCACTCGTAGTTCCAGCTACTTGGAAGGCTGAGGTAGAAGGATTACCTGAGCCCAGCAGGTCTAGGCTGCGGTGGCCCTGAGCGGGCCACAGCACTCTAGGTAACAGAGTGAGACTCCAACTTAAAAAAAAGAGAGAACCAGAGTTCCTTGGAGAAATGGCTGATCCCACAACTGGGGCAAGGGAAACACAAGAGAAGCCTGGAAACTCTTTGTGTGCCAAAATGTAAGAAGTGCTCAAAATCAATGGCATATGTTCAAAGGACTCAGGTGTCAGCTTGATGAACTTCCAGTAGCCCAGTCTAGGTCAACTTGAGCACCAAATAAATAATGACCTGATATAATAGACTGTAACCCATAGAATAAAACAAGAATCCATGAGTCCATCCCATCATAAAAGATGAGAAGGGGCTGGGTGCAGTGGCACACATCTGTAACCCCAGCAACTTTGGGAAGCTGAGGCAGGAGGATTGCTTGAGCCTAGGAGTTCAAAACCAGTCTGGGCAGCACAGTGAAACATTGTCTCTACAAAAATTTAAAAAATGGCCAGGCATAGTGTGTGCCTGTAGTCCCAGCTACTTGGAAGGCTGAGGTGGAAGGACTGCCTGACCCAGCAAGTAAAGGCTGTGGTGGCTGTGAGCGTGTCACTGTACTCCAGCTTGGGCAACAGAGTGAGACTTTGACTCAAACAACAACAACAAATTTGGCTGTTGAAATAAACTTAGTAGATGGGCTGAAAAAGATACAGAAGATAGTATAAAACATATGAAAAACATGTTAAGAAATATGGAAGAAACATCCAGGAGACCTGATATTTGTCTCGCAGAAGTTCTAGAAAAACTTTTTTGTTGTTGAGTCGGAGTCTTACTCTGTTACTCAGGCTGGAGTGCAGTGGCACGCTCACGGTCACCGCAGCCTCAACTTGCTGAACTCAGGCAATCATTCCACTTCAGCCTTCCAAGTAGTTGGAACTATAGGTGTGAGCTACCACACCCAGCTAATTTTTTTGATTTATTGTAGAGACAAGGTCTTGCCATGTTGCCCAGGCTGGACTCAAATCCGTGGGCTCAGGCAATCCTCTCGCCTCAGTCTCCCAAAGTGCTGGGATTACAGGTGTGAGCCACCAAGCCTGGCTAGAAAGTTTTTTTTAAAAAAGGGAGGGAAGAAACAGGAATAATGGGGGAAAAGGACCCAGTTAGTACTAAGCAACAGAATACAAATATCTGGACATGGCAAGTTTAAGTTTGAAAACATCAATAAAAAGCAAATGTTGTTTCTTGAAAATAAGCTACATGACATGCGTCACAAATCAGATCCATGCAAGACTTCTCACTGGCAAAAGGGATACTGGGAGATCAGGGTGTAATCTCCAGAGCTGGATTCTATCTCCAGCCCAACTCCTAGCCAAGTATGAAGATAGGACCAAGTAATAAAAAAGGCTTTTTGCCGGGCTCGATGGCTCAGCCTGTAATCCCGCGCCTTTGGGAGGCTGAGGTGAGTGGATCGCCTGAGCCCCGCGGGTTCGAGACCTGCCTGGACAACTTGGCGAGACCTCATCTCTACAATAAATCAAAAAAAAAAAAAAAAAAGGCTTTTTAATTTTTTTTTGAGTTGGAGTCTCGCGCTGTCACCCGGACTGGAGTGTAGTGGCTGCTCCCGGCCACCGCAGCCTCGACCTGCTGGGCTCCAGCGATCCTTCCACTTCAGCCTTCCGAGGAGCTGGAATTACAGGCGCCCGCTACCATGCCCGGCTGAATTTTTTATTTATTGTAGAGATGAGGTCTCGCCAAGTTACCCAGGTGGGTCTCGAACCTGCGGGCTCAGGCAATTCACTCACCTCAGCCTCCCAAGCGTGGGATTACATGCTGAGCAACCGAGCCCGGCTAAAAATGGCTTTTTAAATGTTTCATTGAAGGGTACCTGCATAATGAACATTTGTATACCTAACCCTGAATTGTACCCACACATTTTTAAAATAAAAAAATTAAAAGTTTAAAATAAATAAATAAATAAAAATAGATGTTTCATCAAACTTCTCTCACAACAGTGTAGGTCTGTTGCTGCAGACTTTCAATTCTTTCTTAACATTTTTCAACACTTACTTGCATTTTGTCATATAGAAGAGCAATAGATGTGCTTCATAAACCCTATCATCATCCTGACTCTAAACGAAGGAGGGAGGCCCAAGTTTTTTCGTCTCTTGCTTTGAAAATACTTCCAATATAAGCAAAGACTGACTTTGTTTTAGATAACAATAACATTTTAGGCTGCCAGTATAAAACAAAATATAAGTTGGGCATGGTGGCTTGCACCTGTAGTTCCAGCTACTTGGGAGGCTGAGGTGGGAGGATAGCTTAAGCCCAGGAGTTCAAGATTGCAATATGCTACAATTGCACCACTGTATTCCAGCCTGGGTGACAAAGTGAGACCCTGTCTCTTAAAAAAATAAAAGTAGAGCCAGGCGTAGTGGCTCACATTTGTAATCCCAGTTACTGAGGAGGCTGAGACAAAGGGTCGCTTGAGCCCAGGAGTTCAAGGCTGCAGTGAGCTATGACTGCACTACTGCACTCCAGCCTGGATGACAGTACAAGACCCTGTATTAAAAAAAAAAAAAAAAAAAAGCCCGGTTTGGTGTTTTACACCAAAAATCAAACCCATTTGGGGCCCATGGTGAGAGGAATGTCTGCCCCCACGGGTACGAGACCAGCCTGGGCAACTTGGTGAGACCCCCATCTCTATAATAAATAAAAAAAATTAGCCAGGCGTGGTGTCCTGTGCTTGTAGTTTGAGCTACTTGGAAGGCTGAGGTGGAAGGATCGCCTGAGCCCAGCAGGTTGAG
>CAUYQG010002761.1:0-39837 GCA_963574415.1 Tarsius wallacei
AGGCAATCCACTCACCTCAGCCTCCCAAGGTGCGGGATTACAGGCTGAGCCACCGAGCCTGGCTTACTTTTTACTTCTTTAGCAACTTGTTACCAGATGTGATTGATCGCTTACTTAGATCTCCCTTAAAAGTAAATAAGATTAGAAACAAAAAGCAAAGAATGAGTAAATTAGCTGCTTTCTTGGGAACAGTATTAAAAACATCTCTATTAATCTTTCTTGTGTTTTCTGGATTTGAAAATCTTGATTTGTTCTCAGAGAAATTTATTTAAATCAGTTATTTTTATCAAAAATTAGATTATGTCACAGGCTCACTTGAGATCCGAAAGAGTTTTATGTGATAAGGGCAGATAGCAGACTAATATAAAGTCTTTGTGGAACCACATGTTTGTTTTGAATTAAGCGTATTGTTCCTGTATGATTAAGTTAGCAGTGTATGTTATGGTATTTCTTTCTTTCTTTAAAGAATTAAGGTAAACTTAAAAAGTAGTTTAATAGTAGGTTGCTTCGTTATTTTTTGTTTAGGAATTTTAACTCTTTGTTGATTTACAAAATATAGAACTTTGTCAGTCTGATATCATAGATGCATTGTGGATTTTGTGTGCTTTTCAACTTGATTTTCTTGGGGTGGGGATAAAATGCAATTTCCAAATAATAGAGTGTGACTTTAATGATAATGAAGCTGGCTTAAGTTATATTATAGGGCATAGATGTAACACAATTTCCTATTTATCTGGAAACTTTGCCTACTACTGTTTGATCTATAGACATTAATTTCAAATCAAACTTTTAAGTTAAAATACTAGTAGAAAGTTAGTTTGTTTTTTGGTAGTTGTTCTTTGTCTTTTTTTAGTTGTAAAATTCTTTATTTTTCACCTAAAGAGTAAAGTAGATGAATGGATTTGCTAGATTACTATGCACTCTTCTTGTCGGTACTTATTCTAGAAATACTTTTGTGAAAGTATTTTCCTCATAGACACAACTTTATTCCTTTTAGAACAAAAATGAATAGACTAGAAGAGGATAATGAATCACTTCCTTATTTCTAGACAGACATCAGGTGTGGTGCTGGATTTGCAGCCAGATTGTAGAGTTGTATGTAAAAACCTAACCCACTGCATTAGACAACTCTGTTAGAGTAGGATATTTGGTTGCCTATAGAGGGTGTAATTATGTACAAGTAAATAAAAGTAGCTGTATTTTTGGAACCAATATGTTTTTAATAATTTGTTTTAGTAAAATTGCATCATATTAAGAAGACGTAATAAGACTGAGTTCAGCAAAGACACCTATACATTATGCCATTTATGTTTATCTATTTGCTTTTGAATCTTTTTCATTTCTGTGAGATGCTTAAATAGACTGGACTTAGATGATTTATTATGGGTTAAGTTAATGGAATGGTGTTATGTTTTCTAAAGAAAAATAATTTATTTACGTAGTAATATTTTTCATGATGTTTCATCTATCCTGGGTTATGAGAACTTTGAGTTGCCTTTGCGAGTATGAAGTGGTCAGACTAAAAATATGAAGGATTATTTTTATTGCTTAGGATAATCAAGTATTTATATATTTCATATTAAGGGCACTTAGATGCAGAAGTAGCTCTTCAAATTGTACCTATTCCTTAACATTTGTATATTATGAGAATTTAAATTAAAGGCAATTTTAGTTTAATACTAGTTTTTAGCTTCATAAAATGCTGAAAAGTTTTTAGCTTCATATAATGCTTTTATAAAAGTCAGTGCAAACCAGTAACAATACATTTTGACATAGAGGTTCATAATGTATTTTAAAATATTAAGAGGGCTAGAGCAGGCTAATTATTTCAGATTAAAATGTTGTTTTTTCCTTAACAGACCTTCCTGATGTAAATGATAAACAAAGTCAAGCCATAAATGATCTCCTAGAAGCCATATATCCAAGTGTGGACAAGCGAGAATATATTATTAAGCTAGAACCCATAGAAACGAATCAAAATGCAGTGTTTCAGTATATTTCAAGGACTGATAATCCTGCTGAAGTCACAGAGTCAAGCAATACTCCTGAACCAGCTGAAGTTCAAATACAGGAAGCTAGCACTGAGCAGTCTAAAACAGTACCAGTTACAGAAACAGAGGTGGAAACTGTAGAGCCGCCTCCTGTTGAGATTGTTGCAGACGAAGTTGCACCTGTATCTGAGGAACAACCTCAGGAGTCACAGGCTGACTTGGAAACTTCTGACAATTCTGATTTTGGTCACCAGTTGATATGTTGTCTTTGTAGAAAAGAATTTAATTCTAGACGAGGTGTTCGTCGTCACATTCGCAAAGTACACAAGAAAAAGATGGAAGAACTAAAAAAGTACATTGAAACACGAAAGAAGCCAAACCAGTCCTCTAAAGGACGCAGTAAGAATGTTCTAGTTCCATTAAGCAGGAGCTGTCCAGTATGCTGTAAATCATTTGCTACAAAAGCGAATGTAAGGAGGCATTTTGATGAAGTTCATAGAGGACTAAGGAGGGATTCAATTACTCCTGATATAGCAACAAAGCCTGGGCAACCTTTGT
Source organism: Tarsius wallacei (assembly GCA_963574415.1). Classification (NCBI taxonomy): domain Eukaryota; kingdom Metazoa; phylum Chordata; class Mammalia; order Primates; family Tarsiidae; genus Tarsius; species Tarsius wallacei. The sequence continues at coordinate 2,550 of CAUYQG010002761.1, forward strand.
TCCTGGATTCTGTTTCTCCTAAAAAATCTTTTAAAACTCTAAAACAAAAGTCGTCTTCAAAGGCTGAATACAATTTAACTGCATGCAAATGCCTCCTTTGCAAGAGGAAATATAGTTCACAAATAATGCTTAAAAGACATATGCAAATTGTCCACAAGATAACTCTTTCTGGAACAAACTCTAAAAGAGAGAAAGGCCCTAATAATACTGCCAACAGTTCAGAAATAAAAGTTAAAGTTGAACCAGCAGATTCTGTAGAATCTTCACCCCCTTCCATTACCCATTCTCCACAGAATGAATTAAAGGGAACAAATCATTCAAATGAAAAAAAGAACACACCGGCAGCACAGAAAAATAAAGTCAAACCAGACTCTGAAAGCCCTAAATCAACTAGTCCGTCGGCTGCAGGTGGCCAGCAAAAAACTAGGAAACCAAAACTTTCAGCTGGCTTTGACTTTAAGCAACTTTACTGTAAACTTTGTAAACGTCAGTTTACTTCCAAACAGAACTTGACTAAACACATAGAGTTGCACACAGATGGAAATAACATTTATGTTAAATTCTACAAGTGTCCTCTTTGCACTTACGAAACTCGTCGGAAACGCGATGTGATACGACATATAACTGTGGTTCATAAAAAGTCATCTCGCTATCTTGGGAAAATAACAGCCAGTTTAGAGATCAGAGCTATAAAAAAGCCCATTGATTTTGTTCTAAATAAAGTGGCAAAAAGAGGCTCTTCGAGGGATGAAGCAAAACATAGTGATTCGAAACACGATGGCACTTCTAACTCTCCTAGTAAAAAGTACGAAGTAGCTGACGTCGGTATTGAAGTAAAAGTCACAAAAAACTTTTCTCTTCACAGATGCAATAAGTGTGGAAAGGCATTTGCCAAAAAGACTTACCTTGAACATCATAAGAAAACTCATAAGGCAAATGCTTCCAATTCACCTGAAGGAAACAAAACCAAAGGCCGAAGTACCAGATCTAAGGCTCTTGTCTGGTGAGGAACAGTTAAAGAGTTTTGCTTTTTTCCCCCATCGAACTAAAAAAAAAATCATTTAACCATAATTTATAGCTGGTTCCATTTTAACTTGTTTGCTTCCATATATCTTATGGCAGTGGGAACTGCAAGAGTAATGTGCATATTGCATTTACCTCTTCAGTGACCTTTATTCCAGTGGCTTTGGGAACAAAAGTTAACTTCAGAACTTACCTTCCACAGGACAATGCAATGTAGTTATAGGTAGATGGCAGAGGGTCAGTGCTTTCCTTTTAATGTTGTAAAATATATACATTTATATTCTCTTGTGTTTACAATAGAAGTCTTCTGTTTAACTAACTTTGCACAGGTTTAATTTGATTCAGTGACTTAGTCTACTAATTAATGCATAGTAGGAAAGTTAAATATATTAGAATAATTTGCAAAGGCGATAATTATAGGAAAAAATACTTTGAGGCACTGTAATTATTGTAAAAATAATCTGTGATGGCTAAATAAAGTGCTGTACTCAGAGAAAAAAAAAAATCCCCAAATTGAATTTAGGATGATTAGCTTTTATTATTTACTTTTAACATAGTGCTTCCAGGCAAAGGGGGAGAGTTGGTGAACAAAAGTTTGGTTTCTTTTTTTCCTTTTTCCTTGGGAGTGTGTGTTAGTTATTGTTTTTTAGTTTTGAACTATGGAAACAATGATTATTTAGGTCCCAAATACTCTTATTTTCCCCTTTCTGTTTGATAAACTTTTTGGTGATCATTTTAGCATAGTTAATATTATTAATTAGGGATTTTTTTTGTGGTTGTACGCTGCAAGAAAAGTAAAATTATTATGTGAAAGAAAGAATAATATTACTTTTTAAAGAAAGTTTTAGAACAAATATAGATTTTTAAAATGCAATATAAAATAAGGAGTAGACTCCCTATAATTGTTTTTGTAAGTCGATATATATTTTAAAAGTTTACCTTTAATACCTGTGTCCATTGTTTTAAGGCATTTAATGTATTTAACGAGTATTAAATTGGTTTCAGATTCAGATTCTAAAGCAAAATGCTTAGTTTGAGTGCTGAGTAGGTTAAATGTTGTGGCCTGATTATCACACATTTTTTTATTTGTGTGGAAAATTTGAGATGAAACCATCCTTTAGAAGTCATTTACTATTGTATAATTTTGAAAATAAGGTTTTGTCGGTAAACTCAAAAGTGTTCATTTATTCCCATTTCTCCTCAGATAACTTCAAGTGATGTACGAAAAGGTTTGGAGTTCATTTTTGTGGAAAGACTTTAAATTGGTGTTAAAACCACTAAACGTCTTCAGATGGTACTATGAGGAAAACAAAAGAGAAACATTTTCATAAATATTCAACTGTAACTGCTGTTTTCTGACTAAAATAATAACCATCTAACCACTTGTTTCTAAGGCACTGCCTATTCCAGCACTTTCAAGTAGCTGTGACATTACATATCTTCATCACAAGTGTGTCAGCTAACCACCCTTGACCTTGTGCAATTGGTCTACAGTTTCTACAAAAATGTTGCAAATTTTGTTTTCCAAACAATGTGTTGATTAAAGTGATCAACAACCTGAAGAAAATAATCAATTTTTAATTGGCAGAGACTTTATATTGTAGTGATTTTAGTTTTGTTTCACTTCATTTGGCAACATTTTATCTGGATTGTACAGATATATGATTTTCTAGTGAGTGTATGTTAGGAACAAAAGCAAATTAGTATCAGCACATTATAAATATTTAGCCTACTAAATATTTGTAATTATTTTTACATCCATTTACTTCTAACTTGTTCTCTAGCACTTAAGTAATTTGAGAGTTTCATTCTGAAGTACATACATATTACAGGAAGATTCCAGGTCATTTTCATGCATGGATAATTACATTTTTCATTTGTAAACATCTGAGGTTTTTATGAAAATTAAACATTCCCCTATTTTTCTTTAAATTTTATACAAAGCACTTTAATGATAGATGCAACCTTATTTGTCAGTTTCTATTTTTTTTTAAAGACCACACATTTACTAATGTTAATATGAAGGTAGTAAATAGAAATAGCTTACTGATATTTTATGGATGCAGACAATCCATGCACAACCACTTCTTATGATACTAGTTTATTTCTTTAAATATTGTTAAGAAAAGGAAGATGCGGGTGTAAACCCTGATTTTTTTTTCTCCCAAGAAAAATCTTAAAAGACCACTTTAGATAATGTTTGATTCCTACTGTAAAATTTAGAAAATAATGAATTCTTGTTCATTTTTGTAATCAAGATTTTAGGAAAAACAGAAGTACATCTATCTTTATGAAATTTTGGGCAGGTTTTTGTGTATCAATATTTTGTACTTTTTAGGGAATACTTTATTTTTTAGTAATTTGTGTCAAATTATAATTTTAAAAAGGTACAGCAGAAAATATACCATGTTTTTATATAGGCTCACACCTGTACTTAGGAGGGACCCTGTTCATCTCTATACTTTTTGTACAAAGTTTTAAAGTGTTGAAGATCCACAAGGTCTTAATAAAATGATTCTATAGCCAGAAAAACATTTACCCTTCCCAGTGCTTTGCACTAAAATATACTGTGAAAGGAAACTAGAAAGACTGTAACTGTTGCTGGAAATGTTCTATATTGAATGTACATGCTCTTGTTGGAAAAATGTACTATATGTGATGGAAATAAACCAGACTCGAAGTTATTTCAGCTAAATGTGCTTCAGCAAAGGTGCATTGGTTGAAACTTAAATGTTTTATTATCAAATTTAAACTTATTCAGTGACTATGAGCAGCTACACTTGAATTACATCTTGATAGTTTTATTTTTAAGAAATAGAATAATAGTTTTTCTTTTAATTTAAAAACAGATTTACTTTTTCCACATGGAAATTTGTACTTATAGGTCTAACTTTCATAACTAATCGTATAATATATTTAGGGAACTAAATGTGTAGGTGGTATTTCATTTATAAACCATCTTCATTAGTTGCACATTATTAAACCTGTATGTTTGACTTTTGTAAGGTGTTATCTTTTATGCATTTCTACACACAAGACATATTCCAAAGGTATTTTCCAGGCTCAGTTCCTATAATCAGTGAAAAGATACAAGGAGTCCTAAAAAGCTTGGAGTAGCTCTTTGCATCATCCTCTCATCTATGTTTCAGCCTTTTCCTCCCTGCTTGCTTGTTAAATAATATAGGGAAGAAAGAAAATTTGCCTGATGTTGGAGTAGGGGAGCCCAGTTACTGGAATTCCTTTACTCCACCCACTTGTTTCCCCAGGACCATTCACAGCACGTCTTCTCCGCAGTAATTCTAGGGCTATAGAGCAGGTATCTTGGAGGAAATCAGAGTTCCAGGGACTGTCAAAAGATTTCATCTGGGTCTTGTAGAAAAAAATAGCACTGTGTCAGAACTTGCCTAAATTAGAAGGGCCTAGAGAGATTGGGAACATTTTATCATAATAGCTGAATTAATGGATCATGGCAGACAAGAGTTAGAGGCTGAACTGGGACCAGTTTAGAAAGGTGGAATAAACAAGAAGTGATTAGTAAACATTCGGTCTTCATATTCCTCTCTGGTCTTCATCCTTTTTTGTTTTGATTCGAGCTCTGTCATTTCAGAGGCTCAGCCTGGAGGCTCTTTGAGTAGAAGAGGCCCAAGAAATTTGTGCCAGAAGTTTTTCTGCATGTAGGCTATATAAAGTTAGATGACTTTGTCACTGTAGTGAGGTGTAAAGCAGACTAAGAGCCATTAGAAGCTGCTTATTTTATGTAAGATCTATCTTTGACTATGAATTCTATCTACCTTGGCTGCTATTTGATCAGTTAAGAATTTTTCTGTGAAATTCAATTCATTTTTCTTCCTAAAGATACCTTCTATCCCTAAGTGTGGTGGAAGAGGAGAAACAACTGGTATAGCTTGTATTTCAATTTCGTTAAGTTTGAATAGGGCAAGTGAGAGCTGGATGAAATCTGGCTGACATTGGGCAGGTGTTCATTAGAGCATGCCATGAATATACAACAACTGTTTTTTTGTTTGTGTTTTTGGCTTTTGCCTCTATTTCTCCCTTCCCCTTCTTACTTTAAGAAAACCACTGAAGAATATATTAATTACTCATCCTTAGTTTTTGTTGCCTAGTTGTGTACATATGAGCTAAGTTTTTGGTTGACACAGACTGTTTTTATTGTTGAAGGTACCTTCACTTTTTTTTTTTTTTTAGAAAAATGTATTTGTAATATTGATTTATGGTCCACAGTCTGTTCTACTCGGTGTCAAAGAGCCAGTGGGTGCAGTAGTAGTGAGTTTGTGGTTTGCTATGGCTTGAGGCCATGCATATGGGTGTTATGGCAAATAAGTATGGAGATAGGTACATGTGGCTGTCAATCGCTATTATGAAGTTGAGGAACATCTCTTCAAATAGTATGACCTCTGAAAATGAGGTAGAAATGCTTCTAAAATGTTAGAAATTATGTCTTCAGATCTCCTGCAGTGGCTCATGGAAGTGTTCTAGATCCTTAGTTTGGAGTTGTGGAAGTACTTTTCTAATGGAATCCACAGGTTACCAGGATTATGGTCTAGCCATGACTCTCATAGTTGAGCCGAAGCCAAGCTCTAAGATGTGTGCGGCATGATGTTAGCTGTGCTATTAGACAAATCCTTCTGTACTCTGCTTTCCTTTCCCCTCTCTTTCACTTTAAGAGCTAACAGGAACCTTGGGATTGAAAAGGAATAAGGATCAGCAATTTTAGGAACAGCTGTTAGTTCTTTGGTTTCTAAGGCATTAGGCACATGGTAAAATGCAGAATAAAAACATGTTTTATTTAAACCTGTTTAAACATTTTTATTTATTTACGGTTATTTTGGCTTTTATAACTTTCCAAATTCATTTCTCTTCTCATAATTTGTTTCTGTACCCTTTTCCTCTGAGCTTCAAGGTCTTGTCTTGCTTTTTTTCCCCTTCTAGTTAATTAGCTGAGATTGTTAGTACTAAGATACTAAAATGTTTTTGGGAGGGTAAGAGTGTGGATAGTGTGTGCAGCTCATTTCCTCCTGAATCTTTATTGTTCCACACTGGATTTGGGTGGTTTATTATTTTCAAGCTGATGCTTCCACATATTTTCATGACTACAATACCACAAACAGAAGGGAACTTAATAGACCATAGGTGCATCTGTTTGGGAAAATGCCCGGAGTTGGAGAGTTTGCTGTTTGTGTCTACTCAGCAGAATTAATTGGCTTGATTATATACTTTTGATGTCAGGGATTGTGTTTTGATTATTTTGTATAGTGCCTAACACATTTTCATGTTACCAAGGCACTTTACATGTTTGATAATGCTATTGAGGCGCAAGTAGTAGCCTTTTCCATCTCTAAATTGTATTACCATGTATTTGCAGATTCTGAGACTTAATTCCATAAACTTTTGTTCTCTCAGTACTGTTAGATTGCACTTATTTTGGAAAACTCCACCAGTAAAGGTGAGTGTTTATGAAAATAAGGCAACTTCTTAGTAATAGCTAAGAATAATGAGCATTTATGGAGTGCTTGCTGTATGCCGAGCACTCTGCTAATTGTTTGTTTACATGCATAATGTTCCTAATTCTATTCATAAGATCTGTTTTTACACTATTCCTATTTTGTAGAACAAAATTGAAGCTTAGAGAAGTTCAATGATTTGCTTAGGTTCACATAGCTATTAAGAGACTTACATGAGAGCCGACAACAAAGCCTGTGCCTTTAGTGCAACCTTGCATTTGCACATTTTATCCATTTGCAGAGCACATTCACTATATTATCTTATTGGTAGCCTAATGTAGTGGTCTGGAGCTAGATTACTTGGTGAAATCCTTGTGCAAATCTACTTAAACATTCTGTGCCTTAGTTACCTCACCCATAAAATGGAGCTAATATTTCTTACCTCGTAGGTTTGTTCCGAGGATGAAATGAAAAATACATGCAATGCACTTAGAACAGTGCCTGGCATGTTTCAATAACTTAGATATTATTACTGTAAGTGACTTGCATAGCGCATTCACATGTGGAATATTTTTCATTACCCATTACTATTAAATTTTGATGGAAATTTGTGCATTAGAAGAGAGAACTTTATTGCTTCACATCTGATTTTATCCGCTGCTTTTGTATTTAATTGGGACAATGAAGGCAACCAGCTATATTATTTGCTACCAATTATTTTCTAGTCAGATATTAATAGTTTGTCATTCTCATAAATTTTTCATTTAGTTTGAAAAAGACATTAGGGATTTTGAAGCACATTGATTTTAAGTTAGGCTTTGTTTTTATGGTTCCTCGTGAGAGCAACCTACCTGTCTCACAATTTTAGTTATTTGTCCTATCACACGACTGTTTTATTTTTGGTCATGTGCAAAATATTGACAGAAGTAAATATTAATTGAATAACATTGCTGACATATTTTTATAAAACAAAACTTGTAGGCACTATTTGAAAGAAAGCATTCAATTATAGAAAGAATAGATTCTTTAGGAGAGCACAGTTTGGGCTGAGTCAGGAATTTTTTTGGTGGACTATGTTGTGAAGAGATAAAAAGAAATGGCAATCATCAAAAGCCCTGCCAGTGGTAGGCTTTAGTGGCAGGACTCCAAACTTTAGCCACGGCCCTAGTACTGTTAAATTATCTGCTGAGAGGGTTTGCCCATACACTTGACCTTGGCTTTTAAATTTATAAGGTGGTGATTTTAGAAATTTTAGTTTTTAGGGACTAGTATAATTTACATCACCAGTGAACCCTTGTCCCTAGGTTTAAATGAAACTTTATATCTTGAACTTCAGATTAAGTGCTGGAGTTCTTATACCTGTGTGGCTTTTTAATGTTTCTGATACTCAAATGCTTGTGTCAGGTATCTAGAGTATACTCCTGGCACACAAAACATTGTAATGTTTAAGCAGTAGAATGATATGGTTGAAAAAATAGCCAAAATAAACAAAACAAAGCCATCTTGGATGCTTGAGCAGTAATAACTTGCATCTTATCTGGGTTTCCTGTTCTATATAATCTGGTGACACTTTCAAAACAAGAGTATGTAATGATGTTATGATCAGGTGAGAAGTTATTATACCAAAATGAACCTTAAGTACATACAGCTTTCATTGCAACTTGAGTTTTGAATACTGGATTTTAATCCCTGGTGTCTGTGGGAATAACCTGAAAATAAATTAGCTCTGAGAAATAAAACTGTGGTTTTTAGTCAGACTTTCTCAGCTGTGCAGAAGTGTTTTAAAACACAGTTAAGACTCTTCTTGGGTAGATCATTGCTTTGATAGACATGAACACCTACCTGCTAGTTATGACTGGTTGCTTTTATTTTGGATGGGAAGAAAAAGCAAGGAGTTTTTTTTCTTCTAAGAAAAAAATAGTGAAGCACTAGGAGCACAGAGTGTAGTTTCCTTCAGTTTTTGACATTGAAGTTGTTAGGGAGGAAGATAACTGCAGTAGTTTTATATAAACTTTTGTAGAAGAGGAGCCATGTTATTTGCATGCCTTCTGCTTGTTAGATTTTTATTGAGTTTCTTGGGTTGCAACACACTGGACGTCTGTAGGTGTTTGAGAATTTTTGAGCCTCATTTTCCTCCCATTTGTATGAGCAGGCTTTGAGGAGATAAAATAGGCTAATGGGGCGCATGAGAGAAACAAGACATTTAGAGAAATTTGTGAAGATGTTTCAAGACTTGCAAATGATACTTTCCACAAAACATCTTCGTTTTCCAATTCGTCCTTTATTTGCCTGAATCAACTGTTTATCGTGACTTTAAGAGAACAGCTTTACTTATTTGCCATGAAATTCGGGCAAAAGCAGATTTACACATACATAAAAGCAAGAAACTATTATTATTTATTTATTTTTTGGGTCAGTCTCATTCTGTTGCCCGCTATGGAGTGCAGTGGCACAGTCATGGTCACTGCAACCTTGACCTGCTGGGCTCAGGTGATCCTTCCACCTCAGCCTTCCAAGTGGCTGGTATGTACCACCACGCCTAATTCTTTAAAATTTATTGTAAAGACAAGATCTCACCATGTTGCCCAGGCTGGTCTTGAACCCCTGGGCTCAGGCAATCCTCACCTTCCCCTCCCAAAGTGCTGGGATTGCAGGCGTGAGCCACCATGCCAGGCCAAGAAACTTTTAAAGGAGATGTGTTTGTTTCCTGTAACTGCCCTGAATCTCTTTTTAATTTCTAAGTGCACAACAGTAATGACATAAGTTGTTAGTTTTTAAGGTTTAGGATAAAGGCCCTTCTCTCTAAAACAGGTAACTGGGGCTAAGTAATAATACAGTTACTGTTGAACATCCATCATTTATTTGCCTGGCATCATTCCATTCTTTTGGGGAAACAGAATTGTGCAGTGGTTAAAGTATGGATTTTAAAGAGTCATGCAGACCTGAATTCAAGTCTTGGCTCCATCGATTGCTGGCCAGTTTATAGATTGGCTGCTACAAATGCTACAAGACCTATAGTGCTTGGATTGCTGGCCACCACCCAGCTTGCCATGTCATCTAGTTGTAATGTGTGAGCGCATGTGCACCCATATATGCAAATACTGTGTTTTCCTTTTTTGGGGGGGTTGTAAACAGAATTTTACTAGTAAGGGAAGGTTTATTAGAAGACTTTATGCAGGGAAGTATGGGAGCTGGGAGTGGCCAGGCCTTAGAGGAATCCGTGCCTCACTGTATAGATTTTACCTTAGTTAGGTGTACAGAAACTAGAAAAAAAAAAAACAACGAATGCATCTTTAGTGGCTGGGTGTTGCCCTCTTAGCAGCAGAAGTATTGCTTTTCTGCTGCTGTGAGCTGTTTTTAGACCCTGTTTTTAACTTTTCTAAATTTTAAAACGAATTTCCTCGCTCTTCTCCACATGGCTGTAGTTGCCTCATTACTTCTGCTGCTGCCTTCCCTGTGCCTTTCAGCTACTCTCCCTCTCCATATAGCTTGAGTTCAGACTCCTGGGAGAGAAAATCTGATTGGTTCGGTTAGATCCATTGCCTGCTGGGCAAATCTCTCATGCCAGGCCTCTTCATTGATTGCTGGCCAGTTTATAGATTGGCTGCTCTTGGGATAGGTGCTCTCTGTTGGTCCTGTTATTTATGATCATGGTGGCAGTCAGTGGCATAAAACATGGCCCTGGGCCCCACAGAACAAATCTTTTGGGGAGAATCTTTTAAAAGAGGATAGTCCTAGAATGTAATAAGATTTCCAGTGTACATTTTTTTTTCATTTTTAAAGAATGAAAGGCAACTTGTGATCTTGACTGTTATTTCAGTGCAATGTCAACCGTCCTTTCCATACTGAGAAAATGTGGGAAATAGTCTTTTGATCAGTATCTGCAGTTCCTTAACTGCCTAATGCTGTTACCATCTTTGGCTTTGTAGATTCATACACAGCCTAAAGTTTTCACTCAGAAAGAGCCCTTACATTTCCTGTAGCAGCATATTAGGCTATTCTGTCAGTTGCTATTTTCCAGATACCCACATAGTTTGAATTGGTGATTTAGTGAATCCTTTAAGTATTGTTCCTGTTTTTCTACTTGTGCTTACTCTGCAGTAGCTGCTTTATGTCCTCCCATTCATTCCTTCAACAGCAGACACTGTTGAGCGCCCACCACATGCCTAGTATCATTCTATTCTTTTGGGGAAACAGAATTGTACAGTAGTTAAAGCATGGGTTTTTAAGAGTCATGCAGACCTGAGGTCCTGGCTCCTTTACATACTAGCTGTGTTGCTTGGGCAAGTTACTAAATCTTTCTGGGCTTCGATTTTCTTACTGAAACATAATATTAGAAATTACCTTATAGGTATGTTTCTTGTGGGAATTTATAAAAGTTTATTGATGTATTGTCTATAATGTACTTAGCATAATACCTGGCTCAAGGAAGTGCTCAATAAATATTTATTATTACTGTTTTAGTGATCACTGAAATTGGTATCAATTTGTTCCTGAAATATTTTCTAGCACTTAGTTTCTGGTTATCTTGCTTTGCCATTTGATGTTCGTTGCCTTTTTGTTGGCATTAATCCAGCCGTTTAATGAAAAGTCAGATGTAACATCTGTGATAAAGCCAAGATACACAGCAGTTCTTAAGTTAGAACATACTGTTATTTTATGGGCTTTTAGTCTGTGCTAGGGTTTGATGCCATTTTTGGCAGCACCTTTTCATAATTGTTCAGTAATTCGCTGACTTTTTTGATATTATTTTGCTTCTTTAAGATTAATGTCTTATTGAGCAACATGTAGTTTTGAGTAGCAAAACTCAGGGCAACTTTCTTTTTTTGGTGAACATTAGGCTGTGGATACATGAACATATTGTGAGTTTACAAGCAAGGATCATGTCTTTCCTTTTTTCCACCAATGCCTCACAGTGTACCTGGCACATAACAGGTGCTGAGAGAATGTTGAAGGAAGGGAAGAAGGAAGGCAGGAAAATGACATCAGTTGTCTTTAGGCTTATCATTCGTTCACAGTCCGTCTTTGCTTTTACTTCTTTTCCCATTATCTCATCTTCTAATCTGTATAGCTTCTCTACCTGTGAGTTTCCTCTTCATTTTGGTTACCCACAGTTTTTGTTGCCTGCCTCCTTTGTGTGAGGTTTCTAGCTTCTGCCATTGTTACCAAGTAACAGTGACAAGTTTAAACTCAGGGGAGTGTCATATTGACTGTGTTAATCCATAAATAATTGCACACTGTATGGATGTGCATTTAGTGATTTTTAGATAATGCTTGAGATTTACCTTTGTTTAATTCATGCTTTTCTAATTCCATGAAATGCAGCTCACCTTCTACTTCATGTTCCACTCCCAGATTCAAATAAAACAAGTTTCCCATTGTTGATTGCTTTTTGTCATTTGTATCATCTTCAGAATTGGAGTTGATCAGTGACCCTTTCATTTCTCCACCTGTCACATTGCCTGCTTCAAGCCTTTCTGTTCTTAAGCCTCCAACCCCATTTTTGCCTCCTTGATAAAAGTCAGTCTTGCCTATTTCATGGCCAAAGGTAGAGAACATTTGTTTATGCTCCTCTTTCACATCAGGATTATGTTTTGTCTTCTGTTTCTTCTTTGGAGGAAGAGGTGTTCTTTGGTTCCAAGTCCAACACTTCCACCCTTGCCTGTCTACTTCCCTGGACTTTCTTCCAGCAACCTTCCTCTGCTTCCCCCTCCCCAGCTTCTCTCTGTCCAGTAGTTCCTCTCCCTCAACCTATAAACATGCTCAGATCCCTTTCAGCTAGAAAATAAACTTCTCTTCCATACTACCTTCCATCTATTTACTGCCATCTATTCTGCCAAATTTCCATGCGCTCTCATACTACTCTGCTTTAGCACTGACCCTACTATACTGTAGTTATTTATTTCCTTGTCTTCCTTCCCCATCAGACTGTATGCTCCTAAGAGGTTTGTGTCTTGATCACCATTGATTCCCCAAGGCCTAGGATATTTCCCAGTACATAGTAGGCATTCAGTAAATATTTGTTGAATGAAAGAATGACTGATATTAGAGCCATGCCTATACCATCCACTTGTGAACCATCTGTAATTTTTTTCTACTATATTTCTTTTGAAAGTTCACTTGACATTACCACATGCATGCTAAATCTAGTGACTTCTTGCTTTATGTCATGCTTTACCTCTCAGCAGCCTTTAATGCTTACAAATTTACCTCTTCTAGATGTTCATGGTCACCTATATGGGGCACTTTGGGCCAGTCTCATGGTATTGCATCTAAAAGAAGCAGACAAGCCATAAAACCTTTGGAAAGTAATGAACTTCTTTAGCAGTGTACTGAAATCTTCTAATGGTATAGAAATATACAACTACATAAAGCTTAGCAGACTTCATGCAAGTTTTCTTTACCTACCTTTCTCCCCACTTCTTTATACAAGTTGGCAGTTTCTCTCAATCTCTGTAACACTTCCACCACAACTTGTAAACTTTCAACCAAAAACCCTGGTCCTCTTTTCTCATCTTCTAGGTCTCTTACTTTTCCAAGAACAACTCTTTCCAGTTTAAATCGCTTTAGGTCTTTTGGCTTCTTCCAGTTCTTTCCTGAATCAGTTATCCTACTCATTATTCCAAAAGTCCAGGAGTATTCTCTTGATTTCATCTGGCTTGCTGTACAAATTTCCTTTGCATAATTTTATTTACTCTTAAAGCCTCACATCAGAGAGTGTTCCCTGACCTCTGGGGCTTCCCCTTTCTGTGTCCCCGTAGTACCCCATTTATAACTCTTGAAATAATCCATTTGTGCCTCTTCTCTAGGCTATACATCTCTTAAGGGTAGGGATCCTGTCTTTTCTTTATACCCCTATTATCTAGCACATTACCCGGAACATGGAAGGTGTTCATAAGTGCTTATTGGACTGATGCTTCTGTGAACTTTATACTTACTGGTTTTTGTTTTGTTACCAGGCCTTTAAATATAGGTTAAGTTTTCCTTAATCCCCGCCTTTTTTCGATACTTTCTTAGTGATTCCTCCATTCTCAAGGCATCACTTACCACTTCTATGAAGATGACCCCAGATCTGTTTTCTAGCTTGGGTGTGTTCTGATTGCAAGACCATTTGTTTTCAAAGAGTATGTCAGATATCTTTACGTGAATGTTTCTGCAGTATCTTAAATGTAACAAAAACTCCATAAACCAAACTTCCTTTTCAAATTTGTTCCTCCCTTTTGTGTTCCCTGTCTCAGTTATTCCCACCCCTACCTTTCTAGTGACCTATGCTAATTAGTGTCCTGGCAATGCCTTGACTTAACTTCTCTTACACTCTTTACCTAACCAGTGATCAATGACTATCCAGCTGGACTCTGAGTATTTTTCACATTTGGCTCTTCCTTGTCACCTTTAATAATTTAGTTTGGACTTTTACCTTGACTATTGCAATAGTCTCTTAACTGACCTCTAATCGGTCTTCTATGCTGTTGTCATAAATGTCTTCTTAAAACACAGATTTGTTATTGTATGCTTATCACTTGACTAATTGACTCATCTTTCAGGTCTCAGCTTAAATATCACTTGTTAATAAAGATAATCTAGTGTCTCCCTTTTTCTGTTTAATGTTCCTTTCCTATTGTCATCTAATAGTTTGGAATTTTGCTTATATTTGTGCATTGATTTGTTTAATGTCTGTCTTCTCACTGGAGACATACATGTAAGGGACTTGGGAGGGTTATGTAGACCCAGAGCCTAGGACAATGCTCAGGACATAGTAAAGCTTGTTGAGTGACTGGATGATGATATTTTATCCCATACAGACAAACAGATACCAGATAGCAAAGGCGAAATTACAGGGTCCTAGAGTCTTCCTACATTCTCACAATCCTTTGTTGTTCCAGCTTTTCTAAAATAATTATGGGCTTCTCCCATTTGCATTTATTTCCTTAGGGATGAGGGTCAGCAATTCCTTACCTCTTACTCACACTTTAGTGAGGGCACTGTGGACCCTTTCTAACCTGAAGGTAGAACCGAATTTGGTGCCAACTCAACCAAAGCAGCTTTAGTGTTTCATGGAGGCTTTTGCATTTCTGGGGAAATTCCAGTCAAGTAACATATCACTAGACCCTTTTCCTGGTCTAATTATTTCTGGGCATTTTCTCCAGAAAGCCTTTTGGAAAGGTGGCTCTTATACCAAGGCTTGGAGTACTGTGTCTCATAGGAATTGTGCACTCCTTGAGGTCAGAGGCCTCAACTGGGGCATTCAATATATAGCTTCTCATTCATTCAACGTTTTAGGACAGAATCATATTCAACATAGTTTTCTTTTTAAGCTTTTTACCTGGTAACAGCAGCTTTCTCTTAAGTTCTAAGGCTTAAAAACAAAAATATATTGAATGAGAACCTTTCCAAAAGATTTACTTTCTTTTCCTCATAAAACAAGTTCTTTCACCCAGAGTCATCAAAAATAGATTAAATTGGCTAGGCTCGGTGGCTCAGCCTGTAATCCCAGCACTTTGGGAGGCCAAGATGAGTGGATTGCCTGAGCCTGTGGGTTCGAGACTCACCCGGACAACTTGGCGAGACCTCGTCTCTACAAGAAATAAAAAATTAGCTGGGCGTGGTAGCACGCACCTGTAGTTCTGGCTCCTTGGAAGGCTGAGGCGGAAGGATCGCCGGAGCCCAGCAGGTCGAGGCTGCGGTGGCCAGGAGTGTGCCACTGCACTCCAGTTTGGACGACAGAGTGAGACTCCAACTCAAAAAAAAAATTAAATTTGGAACATATGGAATGAATAAATATTAACGAATGCATGAATTTGGTACAAGGGCTAAACTTAATTGGCCTTTTACGTTTCTTTATTTTTCCATTTGCCCATGTATTCATCCATCTACACTTGAGCAACTACTATATGCCAAGGACAATATGAGCCGTTTAGGATTTGAAGAAAATATGACTTGGTCACACTCTCAAGAAGTATAGTGTTTAGGCTTATTTCATGTTTTTCATCTGACCTAGACAGTTATCTAGTAGTTGTTTATTTTCGCATGAATGTTTCTTAATCACTGTTTCAAAACTGAAATAATATTCCCTTCAAACCTGCACTTCCTCTTATATTCCCCTTTTCAGAAAGGTTTACCACCTTATTATTCAAGCTAGAAATACAAGTCATCCTTGACTTCTCCCTACCCCGACACACATTTAATCACTCCCTTAGACTGCTGCTCCTACTTTCCTAACATCTCTTCAATCTGTCCACCCTTGTTTGTTTTAGGCCCCCTGCCCCTTTCTTAGTTTAGACTGCCTTCATCTCATGCCTGTCTTAGCACTAAGGTGACAGCTATCTCACTGACCCTTTCACTTTGCTCCTCCATTGTCCATCATCCCATATTAAAGCCAGAGTGAGTTTTTTCTAAAGTGCAGAATCATGTTCTGTCTTTCTCCAGGGTCTCAGCTTGGAAGGTCCCTTGTATTACCCACTTCTCTTTTAGGACTAATCTTCTCTTAGAAACCTTTCTGTGTCTCCAAGGTGGGAGTACATGTCCCTTCAATGTACTCATCCCACCCTCTACCCATCCCTTCATAACATTTACGACTGTATTTTGTAATAAATACCTGTTTATTTTCGTCTCCCTGACTAGCTGAAAAGGGCCCTTGAAGGCAGAGCTATGTCCTTGTGTCCTCAGTGCCAAGCACAGTACCTGATAGAATTTGTGGAGGGAATGAATTTTGAATGAAGGCTGTTGGTTAAGTGTCCCACAAAACTGCTTCAGGATCATGTCAAGATCAGTCGTCTTTGCTCAATAGTGAAGAGAAGCAGTACTAATTTATATCATCTTTCCTAACTTAACTTATACTCCAAACACACACTTACATGCTTGGATCACATACCTGTAGTGATAATCAATGAAGTTGATAAAGTGTTTGTTGTTGATTGAATTGAGTATTTGAGTTGCCTTTAGTCTGAATAAAGACACTCTCTTGGATGTCTCTTATCACATAAAGAAAAAAGCATCACAAGTTTGTGCCAGTGGTACTTTGTGATTTCAAATGTATTTTTTTTTCCAACAGTGAGCCAGTTTGGGTCTCTTTGAGGAATACTTCTAAGTTGACTTCAACTTTTCTGTAGGGAGATTATTGAATCTCCTATAAAGGATTGTATGTAAATATACAGATTAACATTTGTCTTGTTTATAAAAGAGAGTGCCTGAAATATTATTAATACATAAAATCTTATTTTCGATGTACTGGAGGAGTTTGGTATTCAAAGGAGTTCTGTACTTTACAAAGCAAAAGCTTCTTTAGTTATACCGGTGGTTGGTTGTTTAATCAGAATATGAATTTCAATTGCCTACGAAGTTTTGAAAACATACAGTTGCCTGGGCACACTTCACATTTATCAGATTGCAATTTCTGGTGGTAACGTCTAAGCTTCTCTGTATTTTGTACCAGTTATTTGGGTGATTTGATGGATTAGCCAGGGTATATTCAGTGATATAAACCAGAAGATCTCAAACTTTAACATAGTTATAGATTATGTGAGGCCTTGTTAAAAAGCAGATTCAGTAGGTCTGGGTGGGTCTTTAGACTCTCCAGTTCCAAAAGCTTCCACATGCTGTCCATGATCCATACTTTGAGAAATAAGGTTATAAATGATAGCTCCCTACATTGTAAAAGATTTTCTTTTTTCATTTAAGGTGGTAGCGTGTGTGTACCTACTTCTGTTTATTTCGTAAGATGAATTTCATGGGCTTTACATCCAGTCTAAAATGGTTTTGTTTTAGATATTCTTTTTCATACACGGAGGACAAACCTTTGTCCTTTTTTCCCATGACCATCAGATACATGATAAGTGTGAATCTAAAAGTAATGTCTTATTTCTGATCTTTCTGTCAGCTATGGTCCTTTGAGGTCCATAAAAAGACAAATAGAGGGTAAAGCCAAGTTGTCTGTTCAGAGACCCTGTTGTTGCTTAACGATAAAACTTTACCCTCTTGAAGATTGCACGTGGTTTATTTTCAATATGATATTGTTAGGAGTAGGTGTGTTTATTGGTTTTTAGGCACTAATGGATGCTTTTGTTTTTGATAAGCTCTATTTAAAAAATAATTTTATGTTTTTATTTCAAAACATTAAAATTTTTGTTTTTGCTTTTAGTTCCTCTCATTATGATGTTTAATTTGACATGTTTCATATAGAGATGGAAATAGGTTTTTAGCTTTTAAATAACTATCTTTGCTGCTAAGAATGAAATATAACCCAAACCGTATTGGGATTGCTCATAGGAAGCTGAAGGGATGCTGGGACAATGACACATGACAGGAGGTTTGCTGATGTGACTGCAGTTGATTTGGGGCCTGTGGGATGGTGGTAGCTAGATTTGTTTACTTGTTTCTGGTGCATAGGTGGTGTCCTAGGCATGTGGGCAAACAGGTATTTGCTACTTGAATCAACCCAAATTATTTTTTAGCCTCTTGAGTGATGCAAGCCTTTGTATCACATGTTAATTAAAGAGTTTATTACTTGTTGGACTAGTTGAATTTGAAATGAGGTATTTATTTGCCCTTTAAAAGGTTGAAAATTTCAACCTAGCAAACTTTATTGAATAGAAGAGGGAAGAAATTGTTTTAAAATATGATCAGGGGACAGATGAGTAACAATAAGTAAATTGAACTTTATTTTTGCTGTAGTGCTTGTTCAGTATCAGAAGTCAAAGCATTTCATAAGTATTCCTCAGATTTCACTGTCTTAGATTGACTTGCTTCATTTATTCACTGGTCATACTGAGCTCCTGCTTTGTGCAGGGCACTGAGTTAGGTGCTAGCAACACGGTTCCTCCTCTCAGGTACCATGGAAGAGGCATTTTAAGGACACAGAAGTGGAATATTAAGGCACACTGAGAGCTTAGAAAGACTTATCATAATTTCTAAATTTATTTGTGAGTTTTAAAAGAGTCAGCTAGGCAGAAAAGTTTTTTTTTTAAGTATGTAGAGACATGAAACCACATGTAGATATTAAGGGAAGAAATATGAGACAAGGTGGCTGCCAAATCAAGAAGGATTTTATATACCAAATAAACAGTGTTCACTAGATCTTCAAGATGGGGAGTAGCTGTTGAAAAATTTTAAACAGGGGACGTCTGATAGCACAGAGGAGGCTGAATTGGAGTGGAGGTGGGGAGGTAAGGTTTGTGTTGGGAAATCAATTAGGAACCAATTTCAAAAGTTTAAATAAGAGTGATAGAACCTAAATTCAGGTAATGCAATGAGACTGTAGAGAGAAGGGTAAAGATACAATAACTATTTCAAAAGTGAAATTTTCCAGACAGTGGAGATGAAGGAGTCACAGTTTTGGGCATTATGGATGGGTAGTGAGTGGTACCATTCTTCAAAGGAGGGAATACAGGAGGAGTACTGATTTTCTAGAGGGAAATGCTGAATTAAATTTTAGATATGTTGAATTTGAGGTGCTTAATAGGAATAGGATATATCGCTTAGAGGTCAGGAGTGAAATTGCCCCAGTGGCTGGAGATTTAAAAGTCAGTAGTGCTCATGTAGTCCTTGAAACCATAGGTTTGAAGTGATTACCAGTAAGAATGGAGCCAGTGTACTACTACTTGAATTCTTTTGGTTTGCTATGCAATTTCAAGAAAAACCTACCTATGAGTTTTTCATTGGGGAGCTGATGAGCACTGTTTCTCTCTCTGTGTGTCTCTCTGCTCCCTCGTCACATAAAATATGTAATATAACATATTTGATACTGCTCTGAGAAATACTGAATAATTAAATTGTAATAGGATCAGGCAATGTGAATTGATTTACATGTATTCAGAGGGGTTTTGAGACAAAATCTATACGATCTATTTTAAAAGATTGATTATTTTAAAAAGGAAATCTCTTATATTTTAAAATAAAGTACTCTATTAGTGTTCTTGGCCTGAAAAGGTTTGTTTGTTGAGTGCTATAGCTTTGATCTGTCCAGAAATTGTTCGTGATCTGGTGTTTTTGCCTCTGATCAAGGCAGGAACTATGTCTATCTAATTTAGGCAAGGAATTTAGGAGGAAGTCATCTGGGTGATAAGATCCTGATAGAATCTGACATTATCTGTATGATAAACTTAAGTAATTTAGTTTCCATAGCCAGAATATAAGGGGTGGGGGAATGCTAGTAAAGACTGAACAGGCGATTGAAATAAATTAATTTTACTTTGCAAATCTGTACTTTTGGACTCGTGGATACTTAATTAATAAGAGGTAGATCCTGTGTTATAATCTGTCTTCCTGTGGCCCTCACTGACGTCTCCCCTTTTCACCTCCTTTCTGAAGGAAGAACCTAATGATAAAACTTTTATTGGTCTTGCCATTTAGATAACTGCTAGAGTTCATGTGGAAATGTTTGTCCCCTTGAAACTGAAATCAAGTAGCCCATTTACTTCCCCAGGCCAGTGGGTACTCATGAGGGTATGTGAGGGTATGCAGGATGACTTTTAAGAAGTCAGCCCTCTTGGGATTGAAACCATTTTGATTTAATACAGAAGGCATAGGTTTGGATACCATTGGTCTGTATCCAACATTTTAAAAATTAACTTTAAAAATCTGCCTTTGCAGATTTTGTGTCAAGTTTCGATAGAGTAAATTTTATGAATGAGTTATGAGCCTTAAAAACTGAAGTCAGTGTATTATAGAAATGACGACAGGCCTGAACTAGAAGAGGATAACTATAATAAGATAACTTTTTGTTATTCCCATATAATATGTAGTCAAAGAAAAAAAAGTTTAAAGTTTTCTGTTCTAATCCTTTGAAAATGGTTTCTTTTTCTTATTATTTATACTTTAAATTAGTCAATATTAACCATAAACTTTACTAATGCCTGTTTCAGATCTTTCTTTTTAAATACACTTGTTTAAATATTGATTTTTTAAAAAAATTTCTTGACAAGCCTCATTCACATCCCAGTAAATCACTAAGAGATTATTGATAAAGGTAATATGTGTATATAGGTGTTTGAAGGATTGTAACATAAATGTATAGTAGAGTAGACTTTTAGAATATATACTTTCTGCATTGAGAACTTCATTTGTTTTATAGCCTTCATTACATTTGTTGATATTCCTTCTTGCCCTGTGCCCATATTTTAGAGGTAAATTTTGTTTAGAAATTTCCTACAAGGTTTATAAGTATGTTAACACTAACAACACACTTTTGTCTATGTGATAACAAATATCTTGAGTTTATATTGTGTATTTTGCCAAAAGTTAAGTGGTCATACATTATTCCTTTAGTTTTGCAAGATCACTAGATCACTGATAGAAGATAGTTGATTTTTTTAAAATTTTGTTTTGACATTTTTTTCATCACAGTAAAACCCACACACTCTATTTCATCAGCCAGTCTCAATTCACAAACTTAATCAATGGAAGAGTAAAACTGGCACCTCTTGATTTCCTGGTTTTGTATTTTGGGGGGTGGAGCTAGTTTCTGAGTATGGAGGTGGTGATAGTAAATAATACTAGGTGCCTGTAAGAAAATACTGGAAGACGGTTTCCAAATGCCCTATATAAGAAGGATTTTCTCATACCCCAGGGCCTTGCCCTATTAAAAAGCTGGATCCAGATGCATGTTGATCTTGTATTTGAGCCTAGTCAGTCAATTTTGACATTTTCCTGGCTACTCCATGAAGTATTATATAAAGAAAATTTAGCAGCCCAATATTTGAAAAATAACTTCTACTATTTTGAGCCAACTTACTATTTAGAATCAAACTATGACTAAAATGATACTCATCATTCCACTACCTACTACTGCTACTATTCTACTAGAACTGTCTCTCCTTGCTGATGTTTTCATTTTGTCATGCTGTCACCACCATTTTGTTTATTACACAGACTTCAAAGTTCCATTTCTTCTATGAATCTGTTCTTGACAGTTCCTGCTCATGGGGATGTCTCTCCCTCTATTGAATTCACATTTGCCCTATTTTAGCTTACTTTATTATTCACCTTACCTTATTTTTCACTCTCATCCTTTGTGTTGTTATTGCATTATTCATTACATTGCCTCCATGATTAGACTCTGAACCCTTTGAAACCCAGGACTCCTGGGCTTACCACACAGCATGTAGGGTTATGAATGAGTGGATCACCAGGCCTGACCCCATTCTCCCTGTCCTTTAACGTATCAGTAAGTTTTGGTTTTTTTCTTTTAGTGTCTTCTTCATGTCCTACTTTTACTCAGCTAAGTCTCCTCTTGCTCTCTCTTGGCTACCTCTGGTTTTGTTAGTATCTTCTATTTATTAAGATTATGGTTGATTTAGGAGATTCTTGGGCTAATTTCATGGTAATCCACGGGTGATTTTTCAGGTTTTTCCTATCTCAGGATCAATTTTGAAACTTTATCACAAAAATTCTTCCACTTTATACTTATATTTACTATTTACTCGTTTATTGAAATGTTTTGAGAGTGTGTATCTCAGAAGCAACAGTTTGCATATGTAAAAATTGGAGAGTTAATCACATTTTTTACTTTTGATACAGAATAAAAAGAAAGAAGAGAAACATTGTCAAATTCACAAACCTGAATTTTCTTCCCAGTCTCTTGCTTACTAGGCTGTTTTTACAGCCTGACGGGAATGGAGCAGGCAGAAGTGTAGATAATTATAATATCATGTTATGTAAGTCACTGCAAATTAAGACTTATATTATTTTATTTCACCACCTGGCATCTTGTATATACTTTCTATTGAATTGTAGATGAGAAATCTAGAGAGCTAGTATAACACTTTAAAGTGGAGAAAATTGAGGTAAGTGATTGCACAAGGTCAAATGTGTAGTTACTGAAGAAGGCATGAATAGAAGCCAGAGCCAGCTATCTCTTAAGGGTTATTTTAGTAGGTAATTATAGATACTTTTTTTTTTAAGTTAAAAAGGTGTACTGTGAAAGGTAAGTTGTCTCCTTACCCCATCTCTCAGTTCCTTCATTCCCTTCCCCAGAGGCAAAACGTTACCAGTTTCTTGGACTTTCATGAGCTGTTTCATATTTATACAACCATATAAGTGCATATATTCCCCTTTACACAAATGGTCGCATGTTTGTACATGCTTTTCTTCACTTGTTTAACAGTATGTCTGAAAACTGTAGATCCCTGATGTTTTACTCCTTGGTTCATGATTTTTTTTTTTTACTTTATTTTATTATAAAGATGTGTGGGGTACAAGTCAGGATTAGGTCCATAAGTAGTCTATGTGCAGGTGAAGTCTGGGCCTCCAATTGGTCCTCACTTCCCCTGGTTTAGGATCAGGTACCCTGAGTGATGTTACGTGCCCCCTGCCTTCCCGCTACTGCCTGTTTCATGAATTTTGTATTTTACTATAGTGCCTATCACTTTGACAACTGTTTTTTGTTAATACGGGTGGACAGAGTATTAAATTATTCTTTATGCCTAGCATATCATGTTGAGTACCTCATGCAACATAATGTATTTCATGTGTCTTTCAGAAAGAGAGAGATCATGGTCATTGATTTAGTTTATGATAAATGATGTTAAAATTAAAACAATAATAGGGAAATTTATAAATGGCTATTACTGCTAGTTACCAAAAATAGCTAATTGGATATTTTCTATTTGAAAAAGATATGGCAGATGAAGTTTTCAGGGAAATCATTTACCTTTAGACTTGTATAACAATCTGTATGGTATGTACAGAACTGTCAGCTTATCTCAGGGCTAGGAAAAAGGAGAAACAATGATGTTATAAATATCAAATCACAAATGTTTGTTTCATTTTTTTTTTTTTAGAGGCAAGGTCTCACTCTATGGCTCAGGCTGGAGTGCAGTGGCATGATCATAGTTCACTGCAGCCTTGAACTCCTCAGCCTCCCAAGTTGCTAGGAATACAGTTGCACACCACCACGCCTGGTTAATTTTTTTTTTTTCCAAATTTTGTAGAGACAAGGTCTTGCTATGTTGCCCTGACTGATCTCAAGTGATCCTCCTACCTTGGCCTTCCAAAGTGCTGGAATTACAGATCAACTATGCCTAACCCTTGTTTCATTTTAGAAATTTTAAAATCTCCAACCTCATATACAAATCACATCATTTTTCATTTGTTTCTCAAAATAGTTTGTAACTTATATATATAAATCTTGATATGACTTATGACCATCTGTATAAAAGTTCACCCTTAATTTTGATCATTCTGGGTTTAATTTGGCCAACTTATCAGTGCAATTATTGCTTTATTTTTCAGAGATTAATAGGGCCCACTAGAACTGCTTGATATTAGAGTTTATGGACCAAATTATATCACAAAAGATGAATTCATTTAAAAACATATGTGTCCAACGCCACATGTCCATAATAGGATTCAAAAAGTTAAGTACTTATATTTGAACTTCGTTAGATAATTAGTGATTCTACATTCTTCCTAAAGATGGCAGTACTTCAGTGTATTATTTACTGGGTAATTCTGTTTAAAAATGGTATTAATTAAACTCCAACCATGATTGATTGGAGGAAAGTTAAATAGACTAAAAATATATTTTCATGACACCATCACAATAGTTAAAATCCAGTAGTAGAACAGACAAGATTGTATCTTTGAGGTTCATAACGTTAGTTCATAGCACTAGTACAGTTTTATGTGTGTTATCCTCAACCCTGAACACAAAGTCCTAATGGTTTTTATTGCATCCTGACTTTGGAATTCTTGGTGTGAGATAATGAACTAACAGTCTTGTCACGAATTGTGATGCCATATTAGGACCCTGCTTTGTTTATAGGTTTCTCTTCTATAGAGATGATATCAGAAAACAAAAACTGATCAACAAAACATCCCAAACAGAAACAGTAGTCCTAAGTAACCATGCATTGCATATGTCTGTGGACATCTGAAATATTTTTATATTTATTATTTGATAAAAGTTTAAGTCCAGTTTCTACTTGAACTTTTTTGTTTTGCTTAGGTGACTGATTCTGTGAATCAGCAAAGTACATACTTACTGGGGCTGGTGTGGGTGGGGAACCTTCAGCCTTCTCCACTGTAAAAACTAAGCTCTAAATTCATATGGTGGTGCTTTGAAGCATGGAACAACAACACTGTATTCCTTCCCTTCCCATCATTTCCATTTCTAATTAAAATGATTAGTGTGTGTGTGTGTGTGTGTGTGTGTGTGTGTGTGTGTATGAAATCACATGGGACTTCTTTGCTGTTCAGAGGTGAATAGCAAGACAGAGGGCAAGCTGGCCTCCCTGCCAGGCCTCACAGGTAACTTTGACATGGCCACTATTTTCTAAGGCTGTCTCTGATTGTTGGTTCAACTCGAGAGATGACTGGATGCTAGAGGACTGCATCGCTCTAACCAGCCTCACAGATGCTAATCTATAAATGCCACGGTGTCAGTTCTTTAATTTGGAATAAGAAATTATTCCAGTGGTTTCTTATGTTTATGGTTCCATGCATTTTCTCCTTGTAAGCGCATCTATGTGAAAAAATAAATTATAATCAGAAGGTTGCTTCATGAACATTGAATCAGCTCTCCATGACCAGTGCCAACAAGCTCTGGTAGTGTGATACATTCATCTTTCCTGTAGGAATATTGCCTCTCAGACCAGATATTTTTCAATAATCAGAGCACCCTTTCTAACTAGATGAGGCTGCAGGCACGTGGCTAACTTTTGCTTTCTTGATTTCTTTTCTTGTAGAGGTATTATAGACTATCTCCTTTGACACATCTTTTTCAATTAGAATTTAGTAAACTTGATTTTATTAAATCAAATAGAACTAATGTATGTAAAACACTAAGCCCAATTCCTGGTATACCGTAGTAAATGATAACTCACAAGTATTACTTGTGTTGAGTCCAAGTCACCTTGTTACTTATTGTGTCAAAGACAATATTTTGGGCTATTTCTGTAGGTGACTGTGAGTGATCTATCTCATCTTTTACATTTTGAGTTGTTTTCACTCTTTTCATTTAATTCTTCAATTTTGTTTATCCTTAATGTTGAAACCATGACCTTATTAGGACAATGCCTTTTGACTCTACATCATTTTACTACTGTTTTGGCTAGAGATTTTTATTATTTTTAAATTTAAGTTTCTTGCTCTGAAATACCCCATTCCCCCAGTTTCCCCATCTGTAATGTGAATCTGTTGGAAAACATGATCTTGAAGTTACTGCTCAACTCCAGAATACATTTGATTTTATATCTTGTTTGAGTAAATGATAATACTTGTACCCTTTCCATCTAGCTGTTCTTACCTTCATTTTAAGCTCTGCTTAAATTCTTACAGGGTGTATGAGGGAGGACCCAAAAAACTCAAAATTTATTTATTAAAAATTGTGTATTCTACATGTTTAAACTTCAGTTACTTTCAAAGTGCTTTCCATTTGATGCAATACGCCTATTGAGATATCGAGATGCTTTTTCCACTGTTCAGAATGGTTTTTGAACTTTGTTTCACCTCTTTCACATCAGCAAAACGTATCCCTTTGAGGACTTTTTCCATCAGGGAAACAAAAAAAAAATCACTCAGGGGCAATTGGGTGAATAGGGTGTGTGGGCATGGGGTCATGCCGTTTTTGGTCAAAAACTGCAGAACACTCAGTGCAATGTGGGCAGGTGCATCGTCATGGTGGAAGAACCAGTCACCTGTTCACCACATGGGACATTTCTTCCACAAATCATGATGCATCCTTCTCAAAACTTCCAGAGAAAATTTTGGTTGACCGTTTGGTCTGGAGGAACAAATTTTGAATGTATTACAAGGGGCCTGCCTTCCAAAAGAGAATTCAATTTTTTTGGGGGGGGGGGCTCCCCATTGTAAAGTTATTTTGAAAATGGTAGCAGCATCTGAAGAATAGAAAGATGACCACAGTATTGGGAGGTAATGATTGAAAATCCAGGGGTAGAGGTAGGACAATGGTGAATTCAGCAGTTGACAGTGACATTATGGATCTGACAAATACACAACTGACAAAACTTTTTGTGTGACAATGAGTACAGGAAGGGATAATTCAGATGAGTCAGTCAGTCACTCCAGGAAATAAGTATTGTCAGCCTTCCCCTATCCATCCATCTCAGGGGGCGAGTTATTCTTTTGAGAGTGTTTGGGAAAACAGTGGAGAAATTACCACAGCTCTTTCTGGTGTTAGTAAAAATACAGATCATGGTACATTTTTGAAGGTGGTGGTCTCAGAACCACACTTTGAGAATAGTCAGAAATAGGAGCCATTATAGGGTTTGAGAAGAGAGGGCTATCATTTCACACTACGGTTAATTAGTGTGAAAGCTTAATGAAACACTGGTTTGATCTGGGTCTTGAGGGATGGACAGGATTTGAACACAGAGTAGTGAGAAAACGTTTTTTTGACGGGTGAAATAAGAACAAAATGGGTGGGAAACGGTAGTGTATGTTAGGGGAGTGCAGAGTCAAATAGTTTGACTCAAAGCTTCTCTTCTCTGTGTGGTTCATGAAATAAAATTGAGGTAGATGACACCACTTGCTCCAGACTTGGAAGAAACGGGCAGCTATGATACTTCTCATCATGCAACTGGATGAAACTATTGATGCCTTTCAGGGCATCCAGCTTCACATTTTAGTGTGCTTGCTGATGTAATCTAAGAAGAATTCCATTTTAGAACATCTTTTGGAAACTGGAAATACCGCCAACATCTTCAAAATAATCTCAAGTAAATATTCAGATAGAAGGAAAAAAATCACAGCACTCTGAGGGCAGATGGTGCACCTGTGATGTCAGGAGCGCAGCAAGCTTTTCTGCTTGATGAGGAAAGGACTGCCGCATGCCACGGTACCTCAGTACTTTCCATATCATCAGCTGTCACCATCTTTCTAAGAGGTTATTGTCAAGAAATAAGAATAGAGTATGGTGTTTATTTCAACCAGGCAGAAATTTGCTGACTTTCCAGATACCTTAATTGAACTTGAAGGCAGAGGAAATAATACGACTTGACTCTAACATGGAAGTGGGCCACCTTGACCTGGCAAAGCATTCTATGGAATTCTGCTTTGTTTCTGTATACCTTTGCAAATCAAGGATTTCGGCACTTGTTGCCACAGGGAAAAAGTCACCATTGATTATTGAAAATGAAGTATATGTTGCTATGTCAAAGGCCATATGACAATTTCAACTCATTTAAGCAAGACTGCATTGAGATTTACTACTGAATAGTCAGAATTAAGCTTTTTTCCCCCCAGAAATGACCATTTTTCTTTTATAAAAAATAATGCAAGGGAGGCATGCTCCTTTGTAAATATTGCTTATGTTCATGAAGTCGTTTCCAGTGCAGTAAATAAAGTATACGGTTATGTGTTTCTTTGCATGTCTCCGGAGGAAGATATCCGTATCTTAGAATCTCAGACTGGTCTTTGACTCCCTTGAAAGGTTAAGTAAGAACTACTGATTTAGCTAGTGTGAGACTGGGTGAATCTGAGCAAAGGAATGATGGGAAATTTGATCGCTCATCTGAAGACTATGGGAAGGAAAGCTCTGGAAGGACTGTGGGTGATTTAGGTTAGCCTCAGGGACTGAATCATCCTAGTGATCTGAAGGTAGTTTTTAAAA
The DNA here is from genome assembly GCA_963574415.1 of Tarsius wallacei. Lineage (NCBI taxonomy): Eukaryota > Metazoa > Chordata > Mammalia > Primates > Tarsiidae > Tarsius > Tarsius wallacei. The sequence continues at coordinate 30,600 of CAUYQG010002761.1, forward strand.
TAGAGCGTCTCAAAGGTAGGAAGCATGTGTTACCTTTTTTGTTTCAGTGCCTGAGCACAGTGCCTGAAACATAACAGGCACTCCAAAAATGTCTAGTTAAATTGAAATCATCGTATGGATTATGAAAGCTGGACTGTAGTACCAATAATAAATGCTCTTACTTGTATTTAATCTTGATTTGTTAAATCATTTGGTGGATAATAAGGCTTTTGAGAGATAATGCTTTATTAAAAGCTCCTACAGCCCTCACTTTGTTCAGGAGCTGTTGGTTAACAAAAACTTTTGGTCTCTTAGGATTTGTTTTCTTTGTAAACTTTATGTCTGATAATTTTTACTAAAAGTATGCTTCCAGGCATGATCGTTATATCCAGTACCTTCAGAGTAATACTGTGGCTTACCCAGAACTTTTAAGGATGGTGTGATTAGTTACATCATAATCTATTTAAACAACACCACAACATTACAATAAACATCTAATCTTGGATTTGGTCATTATTAAATAAAATCAGCCTGACAACTTTGAGATCACTTTGGCTTAAAATATCTTTGAAACTCATAATGGATCTTCTATCAATTTAATAACAAAGCCCTGGAACCCCTCCCCTATGTTATATTTGTACAATTTTAAAGCTTTTATGCATTTTTCTGGAACAAGGTTTAACAAAACAGACTCCCTAGGTATTAATAACTTAAATTTTTATTTTATTTATTTTTATTTTAAAGATGTGGGGTACAATTCAGGATTAGGTATACAAGTGGTCATTATACAGGCAAAGTTTGGGTGTCCCTATGGTCCCCACTTTGCCTGGTTTGAGATCAGGTACCCTTATTGATAATAACTTAAAATTTTAAATTTGTTATGATTGGAAGACCAGGATGTGAAGTTTAGATTCTTGTTCATGGTCATATTTTAGTTTTGTTCCCATTGAATTCTTTCAAACTAGAGAAATACAAATTTATTGAATTACCATAAAGCCATATTACCATATTATCTAAATCATTTGTTCCAAAAGTATGGTAAATTTTTTTCCCACAAACTTTGTGTTCCTAAGTCTGGAAATTGCAGTTCAAAGTACGTTTGTCAGAAGTCTAAAAAACTTTTTTTTCTGAAGTAGAAATGATTGCTAGAGTAAAATAAGATAAAACTTCACAAAAGACAATGGTTTTGATTAACTTTGTAATGTTTAAGCCATAAACTGCTTTGTAATGTAGTTTACTCAGAACTTTTGAGGAAGATAAATTCCTTCTGTAAACTCATCCTTTAAAATATTTTGATCACCACTTTGCTACACAGTATAAAATATTATTTTAAATAATCAATTTGAATAGGAATAAATATTGGGATCAATATAGAAGGGGGACATAAGAGTGGAGTAAAATTCTTTGTATTAAATGAACATTTTTACTGTAAGTATAAAATACGCTTATTTTATCAAATTTGGGAAACTTATACATAAAGGGAACGTTTACCTGCAGCTTTATTACCTGGAGATAACCGCTAACATTTTGGTGTGTTTCCATCATTGCATGTGTGATGTGTTGTGTGTATATGCATGTACATGTATACGCACACCCACGCACACTACAAATGGGGATGAATCTGGTTTTCTTCATTGCATGTAATAGAAATTCTTTTCCATCTCATTGAGTATTTCACAGCATAATTTTAATAGCAGGTTAGTATTCACTGTAAGAAAAAAGTCTCTAGTCTGACCAATACCTTATTGTTGGGCATAGGCTATTATTCCCGTTTTCCCTTTCATTTTCTTTTGCTGCCTGTTGGTGTGTGTGTGTGTGTGTGTGTGTGTGTGTGTGTTGCTGTTGTAGACGCTGCACAGAACAGCTTTTAGCGCATTGTGTGCGCATTCGCGGTTATCCCTTAAGGGAAAATTCTCAAACTAGAATGTCTAGGTCAAAGAATATGAACAGCTTTCCGGGTTTTGAGACGGGTCCCCCATTGCTGAGCGTTGTGGCCGACCCGCAGCCGCTCCCGTGTGCCTGCGACTCCGGGCACCTGCGGGACGAGAGCGGCGGCGTCGCCCGCCCTGGGGGGCAGCTCGGCGGGGCCGGCGCGCGGGCGCGTCGCTCCCGGTTTCTAACCCGCGTGTCTTTGTCTTTCCTCCCTGGGGACCGCTGCCGCCGTGCGCGCCGAAGCCTCGCGAAGCCGTCGCCCCGCAGCGCCGCCGCCCTGCGCCCGGGCGCCCCCGGGAGCCGCTGCCCGCCCGCGGGCGCCGTCACCACGCGCCAGGCCGCCGCCAGCTGCCGCGCCAAGCTCCGCGGCGGCGCCGCCCGGGAGCGCCAGCACGCGGCCCGGGGCCCGGGGAAGCCCGGGGGCCCCTGAACGGCCCCGCCGGCCGGCCGGCCGCCCGAGCGCCCGGCCCGGCCAGGCCCCCACCGACCGACCCGGTCTGCACCGGAGCCCTGCCCGGAAGCCCGCTGGAGGACCGCGTGCCTTGGGGCCGGCGGGGATGGCCTCCGAGCCGTGGCTGGTGCCCGCAGAGCCTCGCGGCTTCATCCCGCCTGCGGAAGCCCGGCTTCCTTGGGATTCTCGTCCCTGGACCAGCCACCCCTTTTCCCTCCTCGTCACTTAGCTCCCGTTCCTGGTCAGTTTTATTTTGAGTCGGAGTCTCCCTCTGTCGCCAAGGCTGGAGGGCAGTGGCACGCTCACGGCCACCGCAGCCTCGACCTGCTGGGCTCAGGCCATCCTTCCAATTCAGCCTTCCAAGTAGCTGGGACCACAGGCGTGCACCACCACGCCCGGCTAATTTTTTGATATTTTGTAGAGACGAGGTCTCGCCAAGTTGCCATGCTGATCTCGAACCCCCAGGCTCAGGCAATCCCCTCACCTCGGCCTTAGGAAGTTTTTAATCAAAGAACCCCGGAAAACTTCTTCTTCTTCTTCTTTTTTTTTTTTTTGAGTTGGAGTCTTACTCTGTCGCTGTCGCCCAGGCTGTAGTTCACTGGCACGCTCACAGCCACCGCAGTCTTGGCCTGCCTGGCCCCAGGAGATCCTTCGGGCTCAGGAGATCTTTCCGCCTCAGCCTTCCAAGTAGCCGGAACTACAAGCGTCAGCCACCACACCCAGCCAAGTTTTTTGTTTATTGTAGCGATAAGGTCTGCTGAGTTGCCCGGGCTGGTCTCCAACCCCTGGGCTCAGGCAATTCTCTCGCCTCTGCCTCCCCAAGTGTTGGGGTGACAGTCGTGAGCTACCGTGCCAGGCAGTTTTTTTCATGATTAGTTCTTCAAAGACTAGCTCCCACCTGAGCCCTCACCTCAAATCCTGTCTTCAACAAGATAGGTCCTCCAACCCGACACGACTGCTGTCTGCTAGAAGATTGTTTTAATAAATGTCCAAATCCCACGTGTATGGGATGTTTGACACAACTTGGAGTTGGAGTTGTGTAATGCACAACTGTGGCTGAACTTAACTCCAACATCCAGTTCCTTCCTTCCTGTAACTTCACCTCTAGTAACCGTTTCTCCCCTTCAGAATCAGACCTTTCTTTCACAGTTCTAGGTCTTGTAATCATCAGAAACTGTACCCTGTCTAGAATCTTGTCTGACAGGTACCCCTGCCTTTCCCAGGAGAACCACTGCTGGGCTTGCACCAAAGCCATGCTTCTGGGCTATTCCTAGTCAGTGACTGAGCACGGGAGGCGGGGTTACTGGTGACATATGTTCATGTGAGATGCTCTAATGAGCAACTCTAGCCTAGGGACACCTCAACAACCTGGCTCAGACTCTCCTAGAACTGTGCTGCTTGCGGTCTGAGGCTTCTGTGCCCGACTCACTCCTTGCACAGAGGAAAGGCCTGTGTTACGGTGTGAAATCTTTCTTTCCTCCTTCCTTTCCGTTATTCTTCGCAGGCGTTCCCTCAATAGAACTCTTGTCCATGGAACCCTGTCTTGGTGTCTGCTTCCAAGAGGACCTGAACTAACACATTATCAAACATTCCACTCAGATCACATCTTCCTATCCTGGGTTTCTTGCTCACAGCGGATTCGTTTACCTCATTTTTTCCAGTTTCTCATCCCTTGCTTGGAGTCATTTCCTTGTCTAGCCTGGATCCCATGGCCCATCATTATAATAATTCTCCTTGATCTCTAATGCTGTCAGTACTCTGAACCCCAGTTTCTTTCACTTTACTGTCCTGACAAAATCCTAATCCTGGATAAACCTTGCCATCTGTCTTCCCAACTTGTCAACTAGTGTTACTTTCAATCCATTGTCTCAGACTTCAAACTGGTGCTGTTGTTCCTGTCATTGTCTTTGTTTCCTACTTCTAACACTACTGTTGATAACTTTTCATCTCCTCAAAATGTTATGATGTTTTCCTCCCTGTTTACTCCACATTTCCCTCGGAAAACAGAAGTCACTCCATACAAACTTCCTTTTCTTCCCACCACAGACACTCCCACTCAGCTACTTTGGTAACCATCTTCCTGAAAATTCAAAGACCAGCCTATCCCCTCAGGCTCTGAATTCCACCCCACTCTTGCTTTTTCAAGAACTTTTTCCCCTTAGGGGTTTCTACTGCATTATCAATTCTGTCTCCCTCAATGGATTATTCTTACCTGCCTGCTAATACTCTCCAGAGTCTTTCCCTCTGTTTGCCCAGGCTGGAATGCAGTGGCGCCATCATAGCTCCTGGGCTCAAGCAGTAATCCTCCCGCCTCAGCCTCCCAAGTAGCTGAGAATACAGGTGTGAACCCCCACGCCAGGCTGTTTCTTTATTTTGATTTTTGTAGAGATGAGTCTCACTGTGTTGCCCAGGGTGGTCTAGAACTCCGGGGTGGTCTGGAACTCAATGATCCTCCCACATCATGCTCCAGGGCCTTAATTTTAACCAAACCTTCCCTTGTGCAATCTCCTCCATCTATTAGCCACTTCTCAGCTCTCCTTTATAAGCAAACTTTCTGAAGTTGTCTTTATTTTTTCTCACCTGACTATTGTGACTGCAGTCTACCTGGTCTGTCGACTGCCACTCTTAACTCACGTCAACACATGTTTGATAGAGTGGCAATAACCTTTCCCACACATTAAGTAAATTGTTCTTATAGGATAAAATCTCAGATCCTTGCTGCGACTGACATAGCCCTGTCTAATCTGACCCTTACTTGTTTCTCCCTATACTCCATCCCCAGGCACTGCTCTCTTGGTTACCCACCACAATGCAGCCACACCGGTTCCTCTAACATGCCAAGATCTTTTCTGCACCTTAGGGTCTTAGTCAATGCTGTTCTCCCTGCTTAAGCCATTCTTCATGGCATCCTCTCCCGTACCCCAACTGTATCTTTTAGATAACTGCTTAAATAAGATGATTTGAGGAAGCCCTGCCTGGAATACCCTTTGGGAAGTAGTCCCCACCTCTCCATCCTTCTTTATTTGTTTCCCTCATTAATTCAATCCCTTGTCTCTACTTGTAACTTTATTTATTTGTTTACTTTTGGGGGGGTCGATTTCTCATCCTAGAATGTATGATGGAAGAGACTTTGTCTGGATATCTAGATTCTTCAACATTGTATTCTCAGCCCCTAGCACAACATTTTACACGTGTTAGGTGCACAATAAATATCTGTTGAAGGAATAAATGAACACATTTGCTGATTTTTCTGTTGGGGGGTTCACTTTTTATTGATTGATTAGCAAGAGCTCTTTGTATATTACAACCACTAACTATTTGTTTATTCTGTATGCTGCAGATATTTTGCCCTTTGTCTGATATGTACCAATTTAATTGATAATGTCTTTGATATGCAGAAATATTGCATTTTTCATTTAGATAAATGTATCTTTCATGATTTCTGCTTTTCGTGATGTGTTTAAAAAGGTCTTCACTATCTCAATGTTATATAAATATCTGTCTATGTTTCCCTTTATTTTAATTTTTTAGATTTGAACCTTTACTCCAAATGGAATTTATTTTTGATATAGGTATGATTAAGGGTCTAAATATTTATTTAGTTATTGCATCATCATTTATTGAAAACTCCCTTTTCTACTGTTTTAAAAATTCCACATTTATCAAATATTAAATTCTTACATATACTTGGAGTGGTTTCTGAATTTATTCTTTGTTTTTGGTGTCCTCTGTTCCTGAACCATACTGCTTTAATTATTGCCATTTTATAATTTGCTTTACAGTGTGTTTAGCTTCTCACAGCAAGTAAATGTTACTCTTCTTTTTCAAATTATTTTTGTTTATATTTGTACATTTATTCTTCCAAATAAGCTTTAGTTATATTTTGGTCAAGTTTCAAAAGAAATTCTGTTGACATTTTGTCTAGAACTGATTTAACATTATACATTAAGTTGGGGAGAATTGCCACTTTGTAATATCAAGTTTCTTATTCAGGAACTTATCACATGTCAAGGTGTTCTTCAGTAATTTTATATGTCTTGTATATTTATTAGTTATATTATTAGATATTTCATATCTTTATTGCTGTTTGAGTGAGATTCTTTTCCATTGTTTTTAATAACTGGTTGCTCTTTGAGAGGTCAAGCAATTGATTTTTGTATTTGGTAACTTTTCTGAACTCTTTCATTAATCCTTCTAGTTGATTCTCTTCTAAGTAGCCAATTATTTTAAGTGTAATCAGTGATGATTTTTTCCTCTTCCTTTACAATATTTATACCTCATATGTAAAATAAATGATGGTGATAACTTTGCTTTTCTTAGAAAACACCATTAGATTTCACCAGTTCTTAATGATAGTTGTTAGACTGAAATACAGGTCTTTATCAGGTTAAGGAAGTGGTTTCCTTGTTTAAGTATACTAAGCATTGTATTGGAAGTTGTTAGTGAATTATATTAAACATACTCTAGGCAACTAGATATGACCATAAGGTTTTACTCATGTGGCCTGTTATTACAATAAATTATGTTAATAGATTTCTCAGTTTTGGATTATTTTTGCCTGAGATGCAATCTGTTTCATCATCGTGTTTTTCCACACTTTTAAATATATAATATTGAATTCAATTCCTTGCACTTAATTACAATCCCAGATAAAGGGATTATTGCATTTATATTCATGAATAAGATTGGACTGTATTTTTACATTTTTGTATTCTACCTTTATCAGCTTCAAAAAATGAATTTTCTATTTTGTTGTATGCCTAGTACATAGTAAAAGAATTACCTAATCTGCTGGGTGTGGTGGTTCATGCCTGTAATCCCAGCACTTTGGGAGGCGGAGGCAAGAGGATTGCCTGAGCCCACGGGTTCAAGACCAGCCTGGGCAACTTGGCAAGACCTTGTCTCTACAATAAATCAAAAATTAGCTGGGCCTGGTAGTGCACACCTATAGTTCTGGCTACTTGGAAGGCTGAGGTGGAAGGATTGCCTGAGCCCAGCAGGTTGATGCTGGGGTGGCTGTGAGCATGCCACTGCACTCCAGTCTGGGTGACAGAGTGAGACTCTGACTCAAAAACTCTGAAAGTTTGGAGAAAATCACATATAACTCTGTCTAGGAATCAAGCTCTTTCAGGGCGTATCGGTAGAAGACAATTTTCTGAAAACTTTAAAAACTTTGTCTGTAGTTTTGGTCAACACCGGTTAAACTACTACTTCTTGAGCATCAATTTTAAAAAGTATATTTTTAAAGGAAATCATGCATTTTCATAGAATTTTAAAATTTGTTAGCAGATTTATACATAATTATCTTATAATCAAATTTTTTTGTATCTGTGGTTATAACTTCTTTCTCATTTCTGATCTTTTTTAGTTGCATTTTTTTCTCTTATTAGACTTGCCATTCTTTTTAAGGAGCCAACATTTGAATATTGTGTCAATCCTATTTTTTTCTATTTTATATATCATTAATATAGTTTTCATCTTAAATTCCTTCTTTATTTTTTTCTTAAGTTTGCTTTGTTTTATGAATGTTTCTTTGTAATTGATGGCTTAGTTCATTTATTTTTATTTTTTTCTTATTTAATAATAGGACACTTAAGACTATAAATTTACCTCTGGATGCAGCTTTGACTGCATCTCAAAAGTTTTGGTATGTAGTCTCTTAATTGTTGCTATTTAAAAATAATGGATATAATTGTTTTTTTTTTCATTTTGGACACATTATTTAGGATACTGTTGTGAGGCTTTTGTTATTGTTATCCTCTTTTCTTAATAATAAAGAATAAATTTATTAATATTTATGTTGCTATTTTAATAAAGAACTGATTTTGTTGAAAAAGTGAAATTATCTGTGAAGTGGTCTTCTCTGAAGTTGTATACATGCAATATGGAGAATTCCTTATTACAAGATTCTACCAATAGTGTCAGCTATTTGCAGCTATAAATACAACAGATTTGTTATACCACTAATGCCAATCATTTACTGGAATTATGATTTTTATAATGTTCAGTTACCCATGTAAAAGTCAAGAAAGAACTTTAAAAATGTTTATTGCATCAGAAATCTTTGAGTAACATGAAAAAAGATCATCTAATAACTAGGACAACTTACCAAATTCTATGAAATCAGAAAGAATTTGAATGTTGTGAACATGAGTTTTGTCTCAAAATTTTGGCATTAGAACAATTCTTCTTTTAGACTTGGCAAAAGTAGTTTCTAAACTATTTTTTTTAATAATTACAAATGTAATTCATGTACATAAATAATAAATTACCTGTAACTCCATTACCCAGAGAAAAGCACTGATAACATTTTGTTGTATTTCCTTCTAGGACTGTTTGTGTACATTTGTCTGTCTTTCTTTTTGGTATAATTGGTCTCCTATTGTTTTGCATCTGGTTTTGTTTCTTCACTTATTAATTGTGAGCACTTTCCTGTGACATAAGAAGTGGAGACAGTTGGGAGTTTATCTCAGTAAGAGTAGCGTGAGGGCAGGTTTCTACTGCCCAGGCAACTTGCTTGTCAAGCCTGAGCCCCAAAGACTCCGTGGCATCCTTCCACTTAGTTCTTTGTTCCTTAAACTAGCCATAAGTAGTTTCTATCACTTGCACTTAGGACCCTGACCCATGTAGTGCTTTTTATTTGATTGGTAGCATTTCCAGAATTCTAGTGCCGACAGATACAGTATGTATACATGTGCAGGCGTGCGTGTGCGCGCGCGCGCACGCACACACACACACACACACACACACACACACACACAGTTTGGGAAATATCACCTATTTGCCTATTTAGAGACTCACAGATTGCATTCTTTTTTTAAAATTAAAAAAAAATTTTTTTTGAGTCAGAGTCTCATGCTGTTGTCCAGGCTGGAG
>CAUYQG010002762.1:0-10161 GCA_963574415.1 Tarsius wallacei
AAAATATTTCATGCTAGAAATTTTGTCACCTTGGACACTGTAGTATTGCTCCACTTTTTTTATTTCTTGGGACATTTACATCTGTGATGCATCTGATCCATAATATCTGTTAGTTTCAGTTGCAATCATTTCTATAAAATCATCTCTAATAAACAGTCCGACAACTTCACTATACTTTGAGGATCATTTGGAAATACCTTCACACCCAGATTACCAATAAACACTTCTAAGTTTCTTTTTGGATCACATTTTGTCCACTCATGTTTGGTTTGTTCTCACCAGTACTAGAGTCACTGTCACAGATTATCTGTGTTATTTCATCATTTACATTGTATCATTACATCACTATCTGTCTCACTATCACTAATAAGTTAACTGGATTCACCTTTGACCTCAGAAATCTTATCAGCATATATTTCTTCATTTTCCATAATTATGGTAAATTATTTCTAATCATGAAGTATGAAAGCCCTGAAATATCAAAATACAAGTATAAAACACTAGTTGCAACAAAATAATAACCAACTTGCAATTTTTACCGACTACACAAATCAGTAACAACATTGCACAAGTCAATATCAGAAAATTATCTCAATTAACTTTCTCCTTGCCTGCTATTCATTTTCAAGCAAAATATAATAACACATACATATGACAATGCTGCAGCATTCAGAAACAGAATTTGCTAAGACGTAAATTCATGTCAGCAGCAACCAGGAACAGAATTTGGAATGATGTGAATTTGCATCAGCAGTTGCAATGAGCTAAAATACAGTCAGCTAAAAATCTGAGAGTAGTGGAGGATAGAAGAGAAAATACTCTTTAACCTTTACTTAAAGGCTAAGCACTGTTTTACTCATTCTAACTATGCTCCTCGTCTCTACCTGGCTTGGCTACCTATCTCTCAACATTCCTTTCTGAACAGCCCCCCTGAAATCCTCACTTAAAAATACAGACGCAGCAGAAAGTTCACACGTGAAACAGATTTTGCTAAACATCAAGACTGTAGGTCCTTTCATTTTACAGAATTTTAATTTAGCAAACTAAGTCACAATCAAATCAGGAAGGTCATGTTGCTATGAGCCATTCATTACAACATGCATACACTATACAAAAATTTGTTTCCATAATATTAATAATTTCTACAAATAAATTAGTTCTCAAACCCAAGTTCGAAACTCCTTAACAACACTTACATGTCTAAGAAGTAATTCTAGAATCCAATTCAGAAGTTCTACTGGTGAATTTTTTCTTTGTTGCTTCATTAACTTATTTAAAAAATGTATGATATCTATTAGCAGTTTCTCATCTTCAGTGCAAGCAGGAAGCACTTGTAAAAATCTACAATAAAGAAGACAATAATCATGTTTTCTACATCTTTAAAACACATTATCATTGCTCATCATAGATAAATGCACTTACATCTTTTGTGAACATGCTATTTTATGAGACAGTATTCTAGATGCTATGAAAAATGCAAAGATGAAAAAAAGTAGGGAACCTGAGCCTATAGTGGAAAAACTATGTGTCCAAGTAACTGAAATAACTAGAAATGATAAATACCATAAGAGAAAAATAACAAATTCAGAAAATGTATCCAAAGAATACCAAGGAGAAAAATACTTCCAGGGAAAGTTGCTTTTTCATGCTGAGAATGCCATCTTTCACTGATAAAAAGAATTAGTAATTCAAACCTAATCCTGATCAACTGGAAATAACACGATAATAAAATGAGGGGAAAAAAATCCTGCAAGGATGCTACCAGCATTTGTAACAGGCAAGGAGAACAATGAAGACTTAGGAAAAAATAAGTTTATAAGTTCAGAGTGGAAGGATATGCATCAATTTTGAAATTCTTAGAAGAAAAACTGATTGAAAAGAACTAAAAGGTTAGTAGACACAAAAACTTTTATTAAAAAAAGAGAGAAGTAGCTTGGAAATTTGTTTTTTAAAAAGGCAACCAGGAAGAGCTACAATGAGATTTCATTTTATTGGTAATATTCTGTTTTTATTTTTATTTTATTTTTATTTTTTATTTTTTTGAGTTGGAGTCTCACTCTGTTGCCCAGACTGAAGTGCAGTGTGGCACTTTCCCGGCCACCGCAGCCTCGACCTGCTGGGCTCCGGCGATCCTTCCACTCAGCCTTCCAAGTAGCTGAAACTACAGGCGTGCACTACCACGCCCGGTTAATTTTTTGATTTATTGTTGGGATGAGGTCTTGCCAAGTTGCCCTGGTGGGTCTCAAATCTGTGGGCTCAGGCAATCCACTCACCTCAGCCTCCCAAAGCACGGGATTACAGGCTGAGCCACCGAGCCTGGCTTCTATTTTTTTTTTTTTTTTATTTATTTTTTTTTATTTTTTAAAAATCTAAAACATTTACATCAAAATGTTAGTAAGACCAACTACTAATCATAATAATATGCATTTATTGAGCACCGATCTTGTACCAGGCTATGTTCTAAGAACTTAATAGAATTTTTTTCAATCTTCATAGCAACTCTATGAAGTGGGCAGCTCCATTTTTTTTATTTTTGGAGGGTTGGAGTCTCACTCTGTCTCCCAGGCTGGAGTGCAGTGGCATGCTCACGGCCACCGCAGCTTGAACCTGCTGGACTCAGGCGATCCTTCAGCCTCGGTCATCCAAGTAGCCGAAACCACAGGCATGCGCCACCATGCCCGGCTAAATTTTTTGATTTATTGTAGAGACGTTGTCTCACCAAGTTACCCAGGCTGGTCTCGAACGCCTGGAAACAGGCAATTCTCTCACCTCCACTTCCCAAAAATGCTGGGATTACAGGCGTGAGCCATTGCGCCTGGCACTCCATTTTAAAGACAAGTCAGGAAAATACATGGTTAAGTGGGTTCTACATGGTCACACAGCTAGTAAGTGTTAGAACATGGATACCAATCTAAGCAGTCCAACACCAAGGCTGTATCATGGTATATTTCTCAGTAATACAGTGTTTGCCATATAATTAATTATTTTTCTTTATTTAAAATCTCCACATTCCCAAAATGACATTCAGCTGAGAAGAATGGCAAGGGTCAGATTACAAAATTGAGATTAGAAAAATATTCCAAAAGAATGAGATGAAAGGATGATTCTAACAAGATTAAACTTAACAATCATAAACATGACAAGAAGTCCTCTATGACATCCTGTTTAATCTTAGTTTCACCTCTGCAGCCTCATTTTACCCTATATCCCTTAAATCTAAGTTACTATACTTTTTTCAATTCCTGAAAGACCTAAGACACTCTTTCCAAATTCAGGGCCTTTGCTTAGCATCTTCTTTTTAACATTTAATCTTTTAGTCTAGAGAAGAAATACCATATTCCATAAGTAGTTGTGAGCCACATGATCAGAAATTTATAGATTCAAAATATCAAGTTTCTGTCATAACATGCACCAACCTATATTCCATTTAAGTTTTATCTTTAATTGACAAATAATAATTGTATATATGTATGGGATACAATGTGGTGTTTTGATGCATCCAAACGTTTGGAATGATCAAATCAGGTTAACGAACATACCCATCACTTCAAATTCTTATCATTTATTTGTGGTGAGAACATTTAAAATCCATTATTTTAGCTGTTTTGAAATACATGTTATTAACTATAGTCAGCATGCTGTAGTAGATCACCAGAACCTATTCCTCCCGACTAAATGAAATGTACTCTTTGACAAATTCCCTTTCTCCATCCATATCCCGCCACTGTACCTGCCACCCACCTCTGGTCACCACATTCTACTCTCTACTTCTATGAGTTTGACTTTTTTAGATTCCATGTGTAAGTGAGATCATATGGTATTTTTCTTTGTGTGCCTGGCATCTTTTCTGCTTCTAATTCCATAGGCTTTTAATATCCTTCCTACCTTGCATGCCTTGATTTAAAGTTCATTCCCTGAACCACTCTTTCCCCACTAAAGAGAGATTAGGTGCCCTTCCAATACAGTTATATAACAGTCTTCTCCTTGGAAACATTCCTATATTTTATTATACTTTAGCTGCCTTAATTGCAAGTTCCTTGAGAGCAGAGATACTATCAATTTTGCTCACTGCTACATTTCCTACAGAAGTGGCACCTAGCAGATGATCAATAAATGCTGACGGGGTGATGGAAAAGCAGTAGGCAAAGAGAGGCAATAGTCCCTTTCTCCCTATTTACCCTATCCCACACCACCACACCCCATATAAAGCATCATGTTCAGTTGACAGAGTACTAAGAAACAGAGTATATTTGTAAAATATGATGAACAAAAGAGAAGTCTGTGGCTTTTGAAAGCTAAAAGAAAATGGAACCTGGGGAGAAAAGTAGAAAAGAAATTACAATTGTATTTAAGTAACTGAAGAGTTATCACATGTGAAGATAGTATTTATTCTGTGTGGGTTTAAAGGTCAGAATAATAGGTAGAAATGACTAGGTGACAATTCAAAAGAAGGAAGAACTTACTAATAATCACACTTCAAAAACAAAATGGACATCCTTCAAAGAAGGTATTCATGCTGAGGGTGCATGGTCATTTGACAAGCATCTACAGAAGAGAATTCATCAAGTTGAGCTCTAAGGTCTCTCCAACTCACCAATTTTACATTTATTAGGAGCTAAATGTATACTCTGCCTTATGCAGTATGTGAGGGACATAAAAATAAATGTAATAAACCCAAGGCAGAGGAGAGAAGACAGATATTTAAACAATTTTAACAACTGTAAAAGTAACATAGAAGAGCCATGTGAAAATTACTTTGGTAATAATGCCACGTACATTACAGAGGAATAACTTATAAAATAAAAGTACATCAGGTAGTTTCATAAAACTAAAATATATGTACTTCATAAAACCACAGTATATGTAAGAGAGAGCTGGAAAATACAACTGAAAAGGCAGGCAAATGCCAGATTTAAAAAAACCTTTTACATCATGCTAAGCGGTTTGAATTCCATCGTTCATGCCATGGAGGAGAATCCACAGGTAAAACGTATTTTAGAAGGATCATTCAGGGAGCTATATGAATGAGTGGCAAAACACTAGATCAAGAAAAGCCAATTAGTTGGTCATTCTACAGTTTATGTGAAAAATGGTGAAAGCTTCAGTTAGGGTGGTGTTCATCTTAGTATGTACATAAAATCATTTTAACCTTTCTCTGGATAGTTAGGTTTGCTAATAAATTTTGGTAAAATATTAAATATGACTTCAAAATATAGGACTTATTTACATCTGTTAAATGACCTGTGAGGGCAGTTTCAAAAATATCTGAGCAAGGCTAGAATTATTCTTACACAAATTTACTCCTGAAAGAACTTCTTTTGGGGGACATTAATTCAGATATATCAGATATTTTAAAAATTAGTCTCAAAATATATTTACCAATATGGAAACTATCTAAAATGTAACACTATCTTAAAACAATAAAAAAACCATTCATGCAGTTATGATCATGCTTTTGTATTTTTTGTTTGTTTGCTTGTTTTCTGTTTTTTTTTTGAGTTGGAGTCTCACCCTCTCCCAGACTGGAGAGCAGTGGCCACTCCCGGCCACCGCAGCCTCCACCTGCTGGACTCCGGCAATCCTTCCGCCTCAGCCTTCCAAGTAGCTGGAACTATAGGCACATGCTACCACGCCCAGCTAATTTTTGATTTATTGTAGAGATGAGGTCTCGCCAAGTTGCCCAGGTGGGTCTCAAACCCGCGGGCTCAGGCAATCCACACACCTCAGCCTCCCAAAGCGCAGGATTACAGGCTGAGCCACCAAGCCCGGCTGCTTTTGTATTTTTTGTCTAAAATAATATAAACTGAAATACTTGCATATAACATTTTAAAATGTTGAACTAAGCTTATAATAATTGATCACAATATCTCAATACTTTGTACAGCCATAACTTACAAGGAATTACCTGTTTCTACACATTTCCTTTAAGTTGTTGGTTCATATTTAAGTTGTTGGTTAATCGGTCGAAAGGTAATACTCCTTCAACTGAATGAAAACAAAACCAAAATTTTCCAAAGCCCCATCTATACATATATTTCGCAAAGTGAATTTTTTTAACTTTTTCACCAAAAAAGGTGGATCTGTGATCAGTATGTTTGATGTATTCCTTAGTAAGCAGAAATTCACATTTATAAATTATGCAGCAGTGTCTGTGTTGCAGTAATCCAACATGAACCTAAAAATTAAATAAATGTGTGTGTGTGTGTGTGTGTGTGTGTGTGTGTGTGTGTGTGTGTGTGTAAAAAACACAAACACACTCTGCTCTGAACTTGTTAGACCTGGGAAAAATCCCACCATACAAATATGATGCTAACACAGTTATCGCTGCTGAGCAATATGAACTACTTTAAGGGTTTCCATTGTTCTACACTTTGAGAGGCTTTGCTTTAATGTGGTGTTGCATACTATTTCTATGGCTTTAATTCACAAGAAAACTTAGCACAATAGACTCAAAATGCAGTATCAGCTTTTATCTTAAAACTTTCTTTTGACCAATAAAAATATATTAAATTTACCTAACCTACAGATTTTATGCATGATTCAATTGGAAAGAATGTTTAAAAGTAGTGGTATACTGCTAAATATTTAACTGACTAGGTAGGAAGGTGTGTGACTTATTGTATCTGCCAATTTCCATGGTATAAATATTCTACTACGGCCAATTTCAAGCCACCAATGTAACACGGAGTTGTGAAGAGATGTACAGTAGCACTCTAACATACAGCTATGTCCATAAAGCAGATACACCTGTAGTAAATATAAATAACCTAAAGAACATAGATAACAGTAAAATGTCAAATAATTAGGAAGCAATGTTTACACATTCGTTACCTTTAATTTTCATACAATTTATTTAATTGTAAGTTTACTGTAAAGAATGGTCAAGTTTAAAAATTAACTTGCAAAAATCTTGAAAATTTAGCCGTCAGCTCTCTCACAAAGCTGTACTAAATGGCTCTAGCACACCACTGGAAAAGCCTAATTAGATAACCTATTGTTAAAGCTAAACTAAATAAAGGAATTCACACTTTGTTTTTTTGTTTGTTTGTTTGAGTCAGAGTCTCACTCTGTCACCCAGTTTAGAGTGCAGTGGTATGCTCATGGTCACTGCAGCCTCAACCTGCTGGGCTCAGGTGATCCTTCCGCCTCAGCCTTCCAATTAGCTGAAACCACAGGCATGTGCCACTACAACCAGCTAGTTTTTTTTATTTATTGTAGAGAGGAGGTCTTGCCAAATTGCCCAGGCGAGTCTCGAACTTCTGGGCTCAGCAATCCTCTCACCTCCACCTCCCAAAGTGCTGGGATTACAGGCATGAGCCACCACGCCCAGCCAGAATTCACATTTTGGAAACTCACTTCACCTAGCATTTTGAAAATTGCACATCTTATGTTAAATAAGAAAGTTATAAATTTTATACTAAAGTCACATGAAGACTAAAACGAAAAACGGCTAGCAGTGATTGCTTATCAGTCTTGCTGCAAATGTAGCCATCTGCTACCAGTTAAGCTTGTTAAACTTACAAGCTAGAGCCTTTCCAAGAACTATTAAAGGACCTCCACATGGCAATCAACTTTGTGAAATTCAGAGTAAAATGAAAAATGAGATAATTTCTGTAAAAACAAACAAAACAAAACAGCCTGCAGCAGGTGTACCTAACCTATTCATCACTCCACTGATGTCTCAACTCATTTAAAATATGGATAAGAATAAACATTCAATTTGTTGCATTTATGTCTTATCCTAATTATTTAGTTTTGTGAGATAAAATTTTTAGGCAGGATAATACATTGTTATAAGTTTATTAATAGTTCCTCCAAAAATGCAGTGACTAAATTAAAATTTTTTTCTCTTTTACTATTATTACAGATGATAAATATCCTGAAGTTTTCCTTTCTATAAAAATATTTCCCTCCTGATAGCAACAGTAAGAATACACACTCTTATCTTCAAAGGTTTGGAGATGAACCCAAATCAAATTCAATCCAGGTCTTTGAAATTGGCAGCCTTGACCTTACACTGACCTGTTTAGAGCGGTATGCCAAGCCAAGGACTTCAAGGCAACCCCACATGGGCCAGTGGCACCCTTTAAAGACAGTCTGTCATTCAGAAGATAAAAACTCATCCTAGTGACAGCAGTCCTAACCTCCCGGTGGGTTGCAGCCTGCACGGTGGAATGGAGGCAGTCCTGTAGCCCACTAACCACGTGTGTTGTCTTCAAAGAAAGGATGTCCTCTGTGGATAACTTCAGTGTATCTAAAAATCTAGACAAAAAGAAAAAGGGAAAGAGCAACAGAAAACTATTTAAATAAAAGCTCACATTTATTTCTATTATAAACTCTCTTCCAAAAGTTGTTTTATAGTCATGCTCTTTTAATTAAAGGTTGACTAAAATCAGTGTATATCTGTCAATATTAGGGTTTTACATCAGCACCTCAAGTGTTTATATTGACTTCTTCCTCCTTGCAGCAATACAATTTGTATTAACATAAGAAAGACTGATGATGGCTTAGAGTACTACGATATTCAAAAACAATCATCACAATAATAACATTCATGCATATACTAACTCCTATAATAAGAGTACTTTTCCTAGTGATTCACATCTACTAACCAAACTTTATATGATCTATAATTTTAATTTAAATTTCCCTGTTTGATAGATTTTTTTAAGGTAATAAACATGTAATATGTAAAACAAAGTAAACATTATAATCTTTAGTTTAAACGCAGAATCAGATAATATCAAGTAAAAAAGCTACCTTACCTAAAGAAAAAGTAAAACCTAACTAATTAATTACAATTAACTAAGTGTAAGTGCTTTTTAATTAAATATAACAGCTTACTCTTGGAATTGAGTTTCAGAGTTCACTTGCTTCAACAAATTATCACTTCCATGATACCATGACAGGTTCCAAGCTATTCTCAGCATATCTGACACCGGCTTCAAGGTCAAACAATCAGCAGATAAGGGCAAAACTATGGAGTAAGGACTCACAGCATGGTGTGTGATTACATGTACTGGTAGATGATACCTAAAGAAAATGTACACAATCATCACAAACTTTTAAATTCTTAAACACAACTCAAAAATATGAGCCACAAGTGAGGGCTAATTTTATGCCCGCCATTCCACAATAATGCAAAGATCTCTATCAGCCCCTATTTTAAACAGTTATCGTATCTTATACAGTATTCAATTATTCTTTCAAACTCCTCTAAGCTCCCCAGGACACTTTATTAAACTCTTTCCTAAGAACTCATCACATTCTATGTTATACGAGAGTCATTGCAGAGATAGTTAATGCCCCTTGAAGTCAGGGTCTATGACTATAGTGTACTGAATTTTAAAAAAAGGTGTTCAGCTAAAATATGAATGTCTACTTTACTATGAACACTGTCTGTTACCTATCATCCATTCATAGTTACATGGCATGGCACTATAATACCTATGATCAAAATGAGGATTAAGGAGACTAAATGAATTGTCTATGATCACAGAGGTCACGAAGTGACTGAATTCCAACTTCTTATTTTCACTTGAGAACACAATTTCATCATCAACCAACTCAACGAGAACCAAGAAATATGCTTAGAAATAAAAACAGATTCAACAGCAGTAACTCTTAAACCAGTCAGTTAATTTAACCGTGTTTAACAGAAGAGCAATGTCAAACATATACTAACATTAAAGAATAATTTTACTAATAAAACATGTCCCAAACCCTTAATTCATGTATTTGTGACTAATGTTAGATAAACACAATTGGTTAAGATTTCTAAGAGACACTTAAGTGTGCTTTTCATTTCATGTACCCCAATAAAAGAGGCTAAGGCAGAGTTCTATATATAAATCAAACTGAATAATTTAATAAGATGATACTTTTTTTTTTTTTGAGTTGGAGTCTCACTCTGTCACCCAGACTGGAGTGAAGTGGCCGCTCCCAGCCATCGCAGCCTCAACCTGCTGGGCTCCGGCGATCCTTCCACCTCAGCCTTCCAAGTAGCTGGAACCACAGGCACGCGCTACCATGCCCGGCTGATTTTTGATTTATTGTAGAGATGAGGTCTCGCCAAGTTGCCCAGGCGGGTCTCGAACCCGCGGGCTCAGGCAATCCACTCACCTCAGCCTCCCCAGGTGAGGGATTACAGGCTGAGCCACC
>CAUYQG010002768.1:0-33675 GCA_963574415.1 Tarsius wallacei
CTTTACATTCACTGTAACTATATCCTATCCAACACAAATGATTGCTTTTTTTTTTTTTTTATGAGTTGGAGTCTCACTCTGTAGCCCAGACTGGAGTGCAGTGGCCGCTCCCGGCCACCACAGCCTCGACCTGCTGGGCTCCGGCGATCCTTCTGCCTCAGTCTTCCACGTAGCTGGAACTACAGGTACGCGCTACCACGCCTGGCTAATTTTTTGATTTATTGTAGATATGAGGTCTCGCCAAGTTGCCCAGATGGGTCTCGAACCCGCAGGCTCAGGCAATCCACTCACCTCAGCCTCCCAAAGCGCGGAATTACAGGCTGAGCCACCGAACCCAGCTTTCTGCATCTTTCATCAGCCACAAACATTTCCTTAGAAAATCACTCCAAATAATTTGGTATGACTCTAGATCTTTTGTTGTTGTTGTTGTTTTTAATGGTGGCTGTATCATTATTTGTTCAGTCATTTTCCTATTGACAGGAAATTCTCTTATTCTAGTTCTTGGCCAAGTACAAACAGTGCTGCAACAAACACAATTCCTCATGAACTGGATACATTTGTTTTTATGCAATAACTCCTAGAAGTACAATGCTAGTTCTCAAAAGGAAATTTTAAATTTTCCCAGATTTTATTTAATTTTAATAGATGTTCCCAGTTGCGTTTCAAGAAGGATCTAGTATATCACATTTTCCTAAGCAGTTATTAAAGTGTCTTTCACTCACACTCCTGAGAACAATAAGTTTGAGAGCTCGTTTTAATTTTGCTAGTCTAATCATGTATGCTGATATTTTATTGTTGCTTTACTAATGAATTCAAGCATCTTTTCCTATAGTCTTTAGCTATTCATCCTCTAAATAGTCTATTCAGACACACTGCCTGGTTTTCTATTGCTTTGTATGGCTTTTATCAGCTTGTTAGAGCTCTTTGGATATTACAGAAATTAAAACTCCTTGACATCTGCATTACAAATATTTTTGTCAGATCTATTATTTATCTATAGACTTTGTTTATAGAAATACTTTTACCCCAAATCCCTTTTTAAAAAGCCAACTACATATTTATTTTTGTGTTTGGCATGAGAATGAAAGTCAATTTTTTCTTCCAGATGGATATCCAGTTATGCCAATGTCATTAATTTCCCTCTGAACTGAGCCACCACACTTGTCTTATATTAAATTATTCTGATGCCTAATTCAGGATTGTCACTTCCACTCCACTGACCTACTTGTCGATTATTATATAAATCTCACATTGGTTTTATTAAGGAGGCTTTACTGAATATAATTTAGATGAGTCAAATTATCCCTCATTGCTCTCCTTTCTCATAACCTTCTTAGTTATTCTTACACATTCTACCATACAAAATTTAATATCTTTTCATCTAGCTCTAGGAAAAGACTCATACAAAATTGAAATTGCAATTGCAATAGGTTATATATCAATTTGGGAGGATTGTCATTTTTATCATATTATTATCCCACCAAGAATGTAATATGCTTCTCCATTTATGCAGCTCTTACCTTATTTCTTTTAGTAGGATATCTTAGGTCAATTTATGGAGATTCTCAGTTTTCATTGTTAAATACATTTGTTGTTATTTTAAATGATTTTTTAAAAATTTCTAGTACTAGGAGCTTGCTGCTAGAGTAATGGAAAATATTGATTTTTGTAAAATTTTCTTGCATCCAAATTCATTTATTAAATCAAGTAGGGATTTTTTCCCCCAAGATTCCTTGGATTTTTTTAGTCTGTAATCTTATTAGTAGCAAAAGAAGATGGCTTTATCTATTTTTTTCACTGCTAATGCCAGTTATTTAATTTTCTTGCCTTATTACATGTACTGAAACCTCTAAAATAATATTAAATAGTAATGGTAATTGCAGGCATCCCTCTTTCTAGGCTTTTATCATAATTGAATTTGCCTTAGTGTCTCTCACTTTAGGATAACATTTGCTGTTGATTTTTTGTAGTCTTTATATTTAAGAATTTCCATCTTTCTATTCTTATTTTTATTGAGAATGGCTGATAAATTGAATCACTTAATCCAATGCCTTTTCAACATTTACTGTTGTGATCATATAGTTTTGCCCTTTTAACTTATTGATGTGTTTATTTTCTGTTCTACTTTTTTTGTAGGTTTTCTATTTCAGTAATTCTTTTTTTAGTCTCTAATAGTAAATTCTTTTTAAATTTCCTCTGATATTATCTAGGATTTTGTTTCTTATTTCCAGATAGTCAAAGTTTGTTTGTTCCCTTTTCAATGTTTATTTTTAATTTTATTGACTCATGACTAGAGAATGTGTCTTATATATGCTCTATGTTTTTAAATTTGGGTCCATTTTTATAAAGATTTTATAAACATAGAAAATAATATATGTTTTCTATTTAAAGAATTTAAGGTTATATATTGATTGTACTAAAGTTATTGATATTATCATTTAGTTCCTCCATGTTCTAACTTTGTAAATGTATGACAAATTGATGAGAGAAAAATCTGGACACCCTGAAGGCTCATTTCCTTCTCCTTTCAAAGGCTCAGTAGGGATCTGACTCCAATGGACTAAGCCAATCTGGGGCGAGTCGGGCTATTGTCATCATTCCTGGCCTGCAAGCCTGCTCCCAGGGCCTTTCTTGTGCAGGACCCTCACACTGATTGATCTCGGACCCAGAAGATCCCAAGACACATTTCTAGCCAGTGGAGAAACCAGGTTCCCCAGCCTCTCTTAGGCTAACCCATAAATATGTAATGTGATGTAGGGGTGGGGCTCATTCTCTCTGAAGTGCTCTGGGTGGCACATTTAGCCCTCTGACCATGGGGCACCCAGAACATTTGGACCTGGCCTGTACTGTGGGATAAGTTTCAGGACAGCCTGTCTGTACGTTTTCCCCAGTAAGCTCTGTATTACATCTGCAGCATGGGGCCGTAGTGATGTGTGCTCCTGGCCCTGGCATGACTCAAATCTAGAGAGGGCTAATTAAATCTTCCACTAGATTTCATTTTTTAATCAAATTATCCTTTTATTTTGCTTGGGTTTTATTACAACAGATGTCATGCAGTTTGGTGCATATACGTTTTATGACAGTCTTTTTTCATTAGTTGTGTGTTTAATCATTACAGAGTGACTTCCTTTATTCTATTGATTGTTTTATCCTAAATTTCACTTTATTTAGCATTAATATTGCTGCTCCATTTTTATGTTTGCATTTGTTGCATTTGCCCATTCCTTTTATTATTCTTATTGCTATCTTTTCATTGTATTTCTTCTAAATAGCATATATTTGAGTTTTTCCTTTTATCCTAATGTGATGAATAATATACTTCAAGTTTATTTCAAATTATTACATTTAGTGAGATAACTCATGCATTTGATTTTATTATGTATTATATATGTATATATATAATAAATGTGTCACTCTATATGTATTACTTACTTTAGATTGTTGTTTTATTTTTTTCTACATCCTTTTTTTACTGCTTTGATGAATTTGCCACTTTTTAATCTTGATAGTTTGTAAGGTTTTGCTGTATGTTTGCATACCACTACTAATAACTGTCCCTTCCTCTGCTCTTTTATTCACATATATAATGCCAGTGTTATTTATAAGCAAGATATCTACTAGTTCCCCATGGAGACATAGTATTCTCCCACAATGACACTACAATTTCTCCCAACCTCCTACCTTCTCCCCTTGTTTTCCTGTCTCTATATGAGATTTTTTAAAAAAGCTTTTCAATCCTCTCCCTGTGAGTTTTTAAATGTTTTTCAACCCAGATTCTAGGTTTGGCTGAAATCATTTAGAATTTCCTTTTCAGTATTTATCTTCTGCTTCAAAATGTCCCATTTACTTCTCATAATACATACTCCCAGAATTAAGGGCCATCCAAGGGGATTCAGTGGAAGCAGAGAAGGTCGTGAGCAGTGCTGTGAAGAGGTTCATATTTGTTTCTGAAACATCCATATTGTCTAAATACATTCAAGTTTAATTATTTCTCCCAAAGGTGCTCCATGAGGATAATGTCATTTAATAGAAGATCACAGAAATGGATTCGACCTAGAGAGAGTGGAAAGAGCGGTCATTTCAAACTGGCAGTGTGATAAACAGACACAGAAGTAGGAAAGAATGAAAGAGGTGTGTAGGGAAGGCAGAAATAGTCAAATTTTTCCTCAGAAAAAATTGTCAGAGGGGTTAACTGGTAGGGAAATGATACGTTTCATTTCATACATTGGGTCAATCAAATATGAATTGATGGTGTGCTGTATGCTAGACAGTCTTCCAAGTGCTGTCTGCTAGGTCCAGGACACACAGCTCCCTTTGTGCAAGACAGCGAGGCCAGTGACAGGGTGCAAAAGAGCAAGGGGCTAGGAGTATTCAGAGCAGGTTCATCTAGCCTGGGCAGGCAGATCCCCAGGGGAGAGGATTGAGGCAAAGCATTCTTGGAGGAAGTGGCACTGAAGCCGACAACTGCAAGCCAAAAAGGCATGAGCCGGTGAAGGAATTCAGGGAAATGAGGGCCGATGAGAGATTCAGGCACGTGCAAAGGTCAAGAATAAGGAGAACTTGGGGTTGGGGAGGCAGCCAAGGAACTCAAAGTAATCTTTACCTACTGGTGACTCAATAGATTGTCTACTATTGGATTATCCTATCTTTTCTTTATATTATTATTTTATTTATTTATTTAGTAGAGACAGGGTCTCACTAGTTTGCTATAATGCAATAACACCATCTGAGAGGACTTATGCATAATGTTTACCTATTCCAAAGAAGTCACCTGGAGGTCCAGCAGAGAGAGACATTGGTTTATTAGAACTTATGGGCGGCACCAATGATGGCAGGTGTGTGAAGGATCCATACCTCAGGGCAGTATAGCAAGTAGTTTTATAATCAAAACAATCAAGTTAATTACTCACATTCCTTTATAGTGTTTACAATTACATTGATTAAGAGCGGTGACTACGTTGTTTTCAGCTTTTCTTGGTCACCTGCATTCCATGACTCATTACTGGGAATGTGCATAACCTTCAGAGACCGGCCTTGGCCTCAAGTCACTTCCTCAGGGAGAGGGCAGAAAGAAGCTAAGTACTGGGAGAACAGACTATGTATGAACAATACCTCACACTCCACCCCTACATTGACTTTTTCCACCTTCACAATCTTCCAATAACACTGATCTTCTGCAAGTTCCCTGACATGGATATATGAGTCACACATTGCATCCATATCTCTCATATGCAATAAAGGGCACAGGATCCGGATAGCAAAAATGCTACAGTGATTAAAATACCTATGATTACCTTTTGCCAAAAATAGCTTAGTGATCCAAGTCACTTGGAAGAGGGTTCTTCAGCAACTTGGGAAACAACACTGATTTCAGTATTCAGGGGCTTAAGGGCCACAGAAACGTTATAACCATTGTCAGGAATGTATGCAAAACATTCAATTTTAAGTATAGCACAGGTTCTCAGGGGTCCAACCTACTCCCTGGACAGTTTCATTAAGAGTGCCATTAAGTACTCAGTACATAGCAGGGCATGGTCTCTGATCTCCATCTGTACAGCTGTTAACCATCCTTTCCTGTCCTAAACCGAGTATTTGCAACCTGGAATTATTACATTTAATAGTGTTCGTCCATTTTCCCATAACGATAGGATAAATGGCTAAGTTATGATCTATTCCCTTTCTCCAGGGAGCAAGCTGGGAGCACCAGTGGGGCTCAGATTGAACGTCCCAGGGCCAGCAGAGAGTATTCTCTCCGGGTATTATGTCTTGTGAGGCAGGCAGCAACAGGCTATTCTTGTTTCCCCAGCTTGGTCACAATGATGATTCTTGCACCTGAATTTGCATTCTCAGGAATTTTGACCATATCGTGTCCGCATGCCCAGGGGTGCTGGTTGGCCAGCACAGAATCTCTCACTGAGAGTGCAGATTGCTTCATGTAATCGGGTTGTCCACCCCTGCAATAAGTGTTGATCTTTCTTTAAAGCTTCCTTTAGCATACCATTATATCTTTCTATTAGACCAAGCAGTCACCATGTCAGAGTATTTCATGGGGAGCCCCCAAGCTTTTGCAACTTCCCACGGTGTTCTCTGCCCAGCATATTTCATTTTGCGATGTAGCCAGCGGTCTTCGGCATCTTTCCAGGTCTGTGACTAAAAACCAATGGGAAGTCGAACTTTCCCCTGTCGCTGCCAAAGCCCCCAAGCATATCCTTCCTGGGTGACATTTGCATCCAATTCACAGGGAAAGGATTGGTTTAGAATGTCCAATGCCTGGACAGCACCCACAGCGCTTTTGGCAGCACTGAATGCTCATTGGCACTCTTCTGCCCAATCCAAATGGGATTTTAAAAAAATTAATCTGTATGAGCTGTACTGTCTGCACTAAATGTAGGATAAATGCCCTCCAATACCCACAAGGCCAAACTTCTTGCAGCTGTTTGGGCAGTGTTGGGTGAGAAAAACCTGGATCTTGTCAATAAAAGCTGATGGCCATTTCCCCTGCAAATATTCAATCAGCTGGGATGCTGCCTGCTCTAGGTCTGTAAGGGAATCAAAGTTTAGCATGATATCATCTACATGATGAAATGGAGACACTGATGTAGGTCACCTCCAACTTTCTAAATCTTGAGTAACCATGCCATGACACAATGTAGGGCTGTGAAAGTACCCCATCAGCAGCGCTGTGGACATCCATTGTCTGCCTCAGCCTCCCAAGTAGCTTTCTTGACAATATGCATGTATATCAATACTAAAAAAGCATTGGCCAAATCCACTACAAAATGGTATGTGCCCAACTGTGTCCCTAGTTGGTCCAAGATATCTGCAATCTTGGGTGCCATCCAAAAAATCTTTATAATTGTTTTTTTGTAATTCAGGTTGTGTAGAATGCACTAAGTGTTGCAATATCACCCACAGTGATATAAGTACAGTCAACAGTAAAAAGATTCCAGCAAGCCGGGCCCAGTGGCTCAGCCTGTAATCCCGCACCTTTGGGAGGCTGAGGTGAGTGGATTGCCTGAGCCCGTGGGTTTGAGACCCGCCTGGGGAACTTGGCGAGACCTCATCTCTACAATAAATCAAAAATTAGCCAGGTGTGGTAGCACGCGCCTGTAGTTCCAGCTACTTGGAAAGCTGAGGTGGAAGGATCACCGGAGCCCAGCAGGTCGAGGCTGCAGTGGCCGGGAGCAGCCACTGCACTCCAGTCTGGGCGACAGAGTGAGACTCCAACTCAAAAAAAAAGAAAACAGTTTATAGTTATCTAGATAAACTGAAGATGTGTATACCCTATGCTGAGGCAAATACTCTTGAGAAATTATTGCACATATGCACCAGGAAACATGCAAGACAGTGTTTATAGAATCATTACTCATAAGAGGAAGAAAAAAAAAAGAAACTCCCCAAATGTCACAGACATGCAAATTTGTATGTACATTGTAGTGAAATCATATAATGGAACATTATACACCAGTGAAAATTACTGAAATACAGTTTTAATACTGATAAATCTCAAAAACATAAGAGAGGGAAAGGCAGGTTTTTGGAAAATACATACATTATTAAAATATGTATGTTTCCTGAAACAGGCAAAATTAAACAATATACTACTTACAATAACCAAAGGAAAAAGAATTGTAAAATCAAAAGAGTGGTAGTCTCTGAGGAGGAAGGAAGAAGAAGGGTCAATCATGTTCTATCTTCCACATTCAGTTGCTCTTTTCCTATTTTTATCCAACTTGCCAACTCCAATTTAAAAAATAAGGAGAAACCTTTAAAATTCATCCCTTTCCCTCCCAAATTCTCTTGAAACATGGAGAGATAACTTAGCTCTTTCTTTTTAAGACTCTTTCTGACCAGGTGCAGTGGCTTACACTATAGTCCCAGCACTTTTGGGAGGCAGAAGCGAGAGGACTGCTTGAGCTCAGGGGTTCGAGACCAGCCTGGGCAACTTCATGAGACCTGATCGCTACAATGAATCAAAAAATTAGTTGGGCATGGTGGTGCATGCCTGTAGTCCCAGATACTTGGAAGGCTGAGGCACAAGAATTACCTGAGCCCCGTAAGTCAAGGCCATGATGAGCCATGATCGTGCCACTGCACTCCAGCCTGGGTGACAGAGTGGGACTCCAACTCAAAAAAAAAAAATTCCTTCTCTTGTACTTATATAACACAATTCCAGACAATGTATTTATGCTTATGCACTTATTTCAAATATATATAGACACATACCATATTATTTTTCTTACTTTCCTCCACCTTAAGATTTCCTTGTATTTCTTTATTGTTTTGTCTGTTCTTTTTTCAATATATTTCTCGGAAAAGGTAGGTGGGTGATGCACTCTATGAATTCTTGTCTATACACAGACATTTTTTTCCCTGCAGGTGAGTGACATCTTAGTTAATTGCAGAAAGCATGCTTAGACGCCTTTTCTTTCAGTGGTCTGTGCAAGTCCTTCCATCTTCTTACCAAAACTTACAAGACACACAAAGAGCTTGAAATGTCTAACCTCAAATACTTTTATTATTAATAGAGAAGTATGAAAAAACGAAGGTGCTTATGGCCATCGACCTTGAAAGTATTTGACCGCATCTGAAAAAATGAAGGAGTGAATCAGAGATGGATGTACTGCGATGCTAATGAGACTTCGGAGTGCCTCATTTTCACAGACCCCATACTTGATTTTGGTTTTTGCTTGTTTGTTTTTGAGTTGAGGTCTCACTCTGTCGCCTAGACTGGAGTGCAGTGGCAAAATCATGGCTCACCCCAGCCTTGACCTCCTGGACTTAGGCAACCCTTCTGCCTCAGCCTCCCAAGTAGCTAGGACTACAGGCACGTATGTGTCACCATACTTGGCTAAATTAAATTTTTTTGTAGAGATGAGGTCACACTATGTTTTCCAGGCTGGTCTTGAACTTCTGGGTTCAAGCAATCCTCCTGCTTCAGCCTCCCAAAGTGCTGGATTACAGGCATGAGCCACCATGCCAGCCAATTTTGTACTTATAATTCTATAATATTTTTAAAGAACTTTTCAGGCTGGCTCGGGTGGCTCAGCCTGTAATCCCAGCACTTTGGGAGGACGAGGCAAATGGATTGCCTGAGCCCATGGGTTCAAGACCAACCTGGGCAACTTGGCAAGACCTTGTCTCTACAATAAATCAAAAATTAGCCAGGTGTGGTAGCACGCGCCTGTAGTTTTGGCTACTTGGAAGGCTGAGGCAGAAGGATGACGGGAGCCCAGCAGGTCGATGCTGGGGTGGCTGTGAGTGTGCCACTGCACTCCAGCCTGGGTGACAGAATGAGACTTCAACTAAAAAAAAAAAAGAAATTTTCCAAACATATAAAAGTTTCAGGTTCCACAAAATCTAAGCAAAAACCTTGGAATTAAGTACTCAACTAAAGAAACTGGAACAACAGATAAGCCAGAAAGTTATAGAGAAAG
The DNA here is from genome assembly GCA_963574415.1 of Tarsius wallacei. Taxonomy (NCBI): domain Eukaryota; kingdom Metazoa; phylum Chordata; class Mammalia; order Primates; family Tarsiidae; genus Tarsius; species Tarsius wallacei. Next base: position 9,438 of record CAUYQG010002768.1, read on the forward strand.
AATTAATAAAGGTAAAAGCTGAAATTGATAAAACAGGAAAAAAATAATAGAAACATTTAAAAACTCCCTAAAAAACTGTTTATTTAAAAAAGCGAGTCGGGCTCAGTGGCTCAGCCTGTAATCCCGCATTTTGGGAGGTCAAAGTGAGTGGATTGCCTGAGCCTGAGGGTTTGAGACCCGCCTGGGCAACTTGGCGAGACCTCATCTCTACACCAAATGAAAAATTAGCCAGGCGTGGTAGTGTGCGCCTGTAGTTTCAGAATAGCAGAATGTGGCAAATGCTCAATTATATATTTCTTGTGTGACTGAGTGAATGAACGCAGAAACACATGAGTAACTGCTTCGGGATCAGCAGTTGGCCCCATGGCAATCACCTGGGATGACAAATTGTCTCCCACTAACCCTGTAACAGAAAGGGGGGCTGGTAGCAGTTAAAGGTATTTCCTTTTGAAAGTCAAGCTGCAAGCTCTAAAGACCTGCCATGCCAGTTTTGTTTGAAAAAGCCAAATGGCCAAAGACCGAGGACTCTCATGGAAATGTAAAAGTAACTAATTCACAGACTTATCCAAAACCCCTCTTTTGAAGTTGATGGTTTATAACCCTGCAGTTCCTGGAGACCATTTGTTCTTTGAAAGATCTGATTTTTCTGAAAACCACCTTGTAAATTCCAAAGAAGATATGTAATCACTCAACACGACCCCCCCCCCTTACCTAAACGCACGTATAAGACCCCACTTCTCCCGTTCTGGGGAGCTCGACCTGGAAGCATCAGCCTGTCGAGCCTGCCGAGCCCTCCAGCGTAATAAAGTGCCACTTCCTATAATAGTCTCGGTGTCACAATCTCTCTGTCTTCCCACTACACCAGCAACTTGGAAGGATCGCTGAAGCCCAGCAGGTCGAGGCTGCGGTAGCCGGGAGCAGCCATTGCACTCCAGTCTGGGTGACAGAGTTAGACTCCAACTCAAGAAAAAAACAACAACAATAAAAATAGATAAACCTCTCACAGTTCTACCAATGAAAGAAAGAAAGCAACAATGGAATGAGAATGACACATAATCAGATACAAACAAGACTTTGAAATTATGAGAGAAGGCTGCATGCAGCTTGATAACAACAGATGAGACCATTGAAAGGAAATAAAAACTCTCAATAATTGATCTAAGAAAAAATGAAAAACTTGAATGAACCAGTTTCTTTAAAAGATATTAAAAACATGTTTAAAGATTTACTATTAAAAAAGATCCATGATCTTTCAGCTAACCTTTAAAAACCACATATTTCAATATGTTTTACATTATTTACATAGAAAAAGATAGAAAGTTCTCCAATTTGTATGAAGCCAGAGTACACTTAACATAAAAGCCTGAAAAAATAAAAAGTCATAGACCTGTCTTACTTATGAATATAGATGCAAAACACATATAGATTAGCAAATAGAATTCTATCAAATTATCCAACGAACAAAACACTTTGAACAAATAGAACTTATGTCAGGAATACATGGAAAATTCAGTAGGTAACAAGATAACCATCAAGTTAATCCACTACAATAGTACTGGAAAACTTTTTTTAAAAAAAACAGAGAGTAAATATTTTAGATTTTCAGGTTATATGGTCTCTGTGGGAACTACTCAACTGCCATTGTAACACAAAAGCAGTCTTAGACAATAGTAAATAAATGTGTGGTGCGATGTTCCAATAATTTTTTTTTCAAAAACAGGAAGCTAGACAGGAGCAGTGACTCACACCTGTAATCTCAGCACTTTGGGAGGCTGAGGTGGGAGGATCACTTGAGACCAGGAGTTTAAGACCAGCCTGGGAGACATAGCAAGACTCCATTTCTACAAAAATAAAATATTAGCCAGGAATGGTAGCGTACACCCATAGTTCTAACTGCTCAGGTGTGACTAAGGAGGATCATTTGAGCCCAGGAGTGGGAGACTGCAGTGAGTTATGATCACAACACTACACTCCAGTCTAGATGACAGAGCAAGACCCTATCTCTAAAACAAACACAACAAATCAAAACCAGGAAGCTGGCCCTCAGACTGTGGTTTGTCAACCTTTATTACATCAATAAACTAATGGGAAAAAAATCATATAATTACACAATTGTTTTGGTCTAAGTTTCTCTAGCACATCCTGAGACAAGGATTTAATTCCAAAACATTTATTAAGGCCATGATCCAGGAAACACGAATGGCTAATGAGGAAGTGAGACAGAGAAAGGAGGCAACCAATAAAGGAATGCATCATCAAACCAGTTACCACTGTGGGCAACTGAAGCTTAATCCCACTGGGGACCTTGAGAGACACTATGGAACATGTCTTAGGATTGTCTCTACCAAAGGGTAAAGAAACTGGGGAACTGCCAATCAAATCCCATCTGCCATTAGTTGAGAACTGCTACACGGGTGTTTGTTCTTTAGCACTGGAGGCTTGCTCTGCTGCTCTCTGGGCCAGAAAAAACACTCTTGGCAGAGAGTCACAGCTATTCACAGTAAACAACCTTGGGTATGTAGAGGTAAGCACTAAGGGGACAGGACAAGCACTGATCGCATTTGCTACCTTAGTAAATTCTGGAAAAGTGTAATAAAATTTAGCAGTCTATCCCAATAAAAATGACATAACAGAAATAGAAGAAAAATACTTAAATATAGTGGAGGAAACTTACCAAAAACCACCATTAAATATTATTCTAAATGACAGAATACTAAGACTATCTAGCCAGAAATCCCCGCTATTGCTATCAGTTTTTAAAGTCTTAGAGATTTCAGAGAATACATTAGGTTACATATGAAAGAATGTATAGAAACATTTGAAAAAAAAATTAGAAAAATCAAGGGACTTTAACAACAAAAAGAAAACCTACTAGAATATAGGGGCTTTTAGGGAGGTAACTGATATTAAATGAGGTCATAAGGGTGAGGTGGTCATGAAAAAGCCAGGAGGAGAGGTCCAACAAGAAATGTAATTTGCCAGGACCCTGATAATGGACCTCTCCAGAGCAGTGAGAAATAAAGATCTGGTTTTTTTTGGGTTTTTTTTGAGTTGGAGTCTCACTCTGTCACCCAGACTGGAGTGCAGTGGCCGCTCCCGGCCACCGCAGCCTCGACCTGCTGGGCTCCGGTGATCCTTCCGCCTCAGCCTTCCACGTAGCTGGAACTACAGGTGTGCGCAACCACACCCGGCTAATTTTTTTGATTTATTGTAGAGATGAGGTTTCACCAAGTTGCCCAGGCGGGTCTCGAACCCGTGGGCTCAGGCAGTCCACTCACCTCAGCCTCCCAAGGCGCGGGATTACAGGCTGAGCCACCGAGCCCGGCTCCCAGCTAATTTTTATGTAGAGATGAGGTCTTGCTATGTTGCCCAGGCTAGTCTGAAACTCCTGAGCAAAAAAGCAAACCTCTCACCTCAGCTTCCCAAAGTGATGGGATGACAGGCATTAGCTACTGTGCCCATCCCACTTCTTAAGATAAAAGGAGGAGACTTTCTATAAATAATTTTTAAAAATTATTTTTCAGCCGGGCTCGGTGGCTTAGCCTGTAATCCCGCGCTTTGGGAGGCTGAGGTGAATGGATTGCCTGAGCCCGCAGGTTTGAGACCCGCCTGGGCAACTTGATGAGACCTCATCTCTACAATAAATCAAAAAAAACTAGCTGGGCGTGGTAGCACGCGCCTATAGTTCCAGCTACTTGGAAGGCTGAGGCGGAAGGATCGCTGGAGCCCAAGCAGGTCGAGGCTGTGGTGGCCGGGAGCGGCCACTGCACTCCAGTCTGGGCGACAGAGTGGGACTCCAACTCAAAAAAAAACCCAAAAAAACTATTTTTCATCTTTACTTTTTGTAGAGATGGGGTCTCACCACGTTGCCCAGACTGGTCTCAAACTCCCAGCTTAAGTGATCCTCCCACCTCAATCTTCCAAAGTGCTCGCCTCAATCTTCCAAAGTGCTGGGATTATAGGCGTGAGCTACCATGCCTGGCCTATAATAATCTTTGTAAACCCCAAGACAAGTACAAAGAAACTAAATTCCTGATTATCAGGATAATTTTTAAAAATTATAAGTTCCTAAACTCAACCTCAGATATAGTGAATCAGGGATTCTATATTTTGAAAACATTCCCCTGACAATCAGTCAGCTTTGGAAACTAGTATCCCAAAGCATCATATTAATGGCCAGGATTTCACTCCAGGTCAATTACATCAGAATCTCTGGGAGTGGGGCCTGGTCATCTACAAAGACCTTTATGTGATTGGTGGAGCCAGTGTATAAAACTGTATAAAACTCATTGTATACATTGGTTGAAGAAAAACTTCTAAGACTTTGAAATCCCTACTAAAATATTTCAGACAAGTGGATAAGTTATTAAATAGGCAGGGAGGTCTTTCCTGGCTCCTCAAATCAGACTACTAAGAAGATACACATAAAATTTGCATAAAGCCAATCTTGAATACTTGTTTTAAAAATTGCTATGTGAAACCGCTAATGCCAAAATGTTCAATAGCAAGTAAATCCAAATCTCTCTCTTTTTTTTTTTTTCTTTGAGTTGAGGTCTCCCTCTGTCACCCAGGCTGGAGTGCAGTGGCACAATCACAGCTCACTGCAGCCTTGACCTCCTGGGCTCAGGTGATCCTTCCACTTCGACCTCCTGAGTAGCTAGGACTACAGCTGTGCCACCATGACCAGCTAATTTTTTATTTTTTAATTTTTTGTAGAGATGAGGTCTTGCTATATGGCCCAGGCTGGTCTTGAACTCCTGGATTCAAGCAATCCCCTTGCCTTGGCCTCCCTAAGTGCTGGAATTTCAGACATGAGCCACCATGCCCAGTTCCAAATGTCTCTTGTTAATTCAAATATGACAGAGTTCACAGTACTTATGTTATCACATCTTGCCAAGAAAAGTAATGGTGTGTACTCAGTACATTTTTTGCTTGATTAATAAAAAAGGAACAATAGTATGTAAATGAGCATCCTATCTGCAAATGTACACATTGATGCTGCTCCAAAATCTGGGATTACTGCAATAGAATGTTAATATATTATTTATCTTGTCACTTTTACTACCTGCAAGTTAATATGTGGGCAAAGAAGGCTAGGACACATCTAGATGAAGAGAATAATTGATATTTAGGTTTACGCCATTCATTATATTAAAAGGCCACAAAGTCTTCCAAATTAAATTTACTGTTCACACCTATCTGGAAATAACACAAAAGCACAGTTATTTCTGAGTTCCACTCTCTCTTCCAATCTCTCTCAAAGACAAACTTTATTTTTTTTAGAGTTTTAAATTATATAATGACATTTATTCATTTCACTCTGAATTTACTGATCCATCCATTTGAATAAATAACACTATACATGTATACTGAACAAAATTCAAAAAGTACCAAACGGTATATAATAAAGAAATGTTTCCCTTCTACCTTTTGTCCTCAGACTCTATCAGCAGCAATCACTGTTCCTGTTTTTTTGCAGTGCCATGTATATTTGATTCCACTTAGTCATAATGAAAACATAGGTATTTAAATTTAAAAAATCTAAAACTCTCTTAATTTCCAAACAATGATGTTGTCTTTAAAACACATTTTCTTGGCCGGGCTCGGTGGCTTAGCCTGTAATCCCAGCACTTTGGGAGGCTGAGGCAAGAGGATTGCCTGAGCCTGTGGGTTCAAGACCAGCCTGGGCAACTTGGCGAGACCTTGTCTCTATAATAAATAAATAAATAAATTAGCCGGGCGTGGTAGCGTACACCTGTAGTTCTGGCTACTTGGAAGGCTGAGGCGGAAGGATCGCTGGAGCCCAGCAGGTCAATGCTGGGGTGGCCATGAGTGTGCCAATGCACTCCATCCTGGGTGACAGAGTAAGACTCCAACTCAAATTTTTAAAAAAATCCTTTTTATGGACTACTATGCAGCCTGAATATTTTGTCTTTTAAACCAATTTCCTCTTAAGATAGTAATGATGTAAACACTGGAAGGAAACAACTGGGAAATAACTTTTAATTTATGCATTTTTAATTTACTCATTTGCAAACTGACATAACCATAATCCATCAGTCCATATATATTTGAGTTACTGCTTATTTACAAATGAGCACATTACCCTATGCTATATTTCCATTCAAGCAAGAACAAACACTGCATTTTCTACATATAATGGTAAACTTTTTTTATAGTTATTAAATTATTATACTAAATAAATCTTACCTGCAGTCTCCTGGCACTTTGTTGCTGACACTTGTCTTTCTCAATAATTTGCTGATAGAGTCTAGCTCTCAACACACGCAAAGCTATTTCTTTATTTTTTATCTGTGATCGTTCTTGTTGGCATTCTACTACTAGCCCTGAAAAATAACAGGGATCAGAGGTAAACTATAGCCTCTACAGGCCAAATTAAGATAGAATGGAGGAATATTTTAAAGAGAGATTAATCAGGAAAATATCACATAAGATAAAAACATTTTAGATTTAACACAATTCAGAAGCTGTATCTGCATTAGGATGGTAATAGCTGTAGATGGCTGTTCAGATTCAGATATGTAAATGAAACATTCCAGATGAGAGACTGAGCTCAGCAGATGGGTAGCCTCCTTTCACTCCCTGAGCTCTGTCTCTCCCTCACAGCTTGACTGGGCATTTCTGCAGTTCAACAAAAAGCAAACTACCCCAACTCCCTAGGCAGTGCTGCTCCACGCTCTGTACTTCTCAAGGAGATCCCAGTTTTCCCCTTTCAGTTACAAATATACACACAGCTGAAACTTTAAAAATAACTATATAAAGAAACCAAAGGAAAGAAGGTACACAAAGTCTTTACAAGGAAGAATTTATAAGGAGCATGTTTCTGAGTTGTCCGGATTCTAAATATCTAAGTTGTTCTGAGTTGACTGAGTTAGCTGAGTTCTAGCTATTCAATACCTATAAGACACACATTTTGGCTGGTCAGCTTCTGCATTTGGGTGGGTTAGGCCCACTCTGCAATCCAGTTCCTAGCCCAAATCTAGCTCTGAAATGGTCACTCTTGAGACTTCAGGCTGTGTTGTTCTTCAACTTTGCAGCCACCCTCTGAAGGTCTATGTTTAATCCTGCTCCTAAGTACATTAGAGGAGAAGGGTTTTTTCTTTCTGAATCACAAAAAACAAAAACCCCATTAGCTTAGGCCTGCTGCAGTGATACAGTGGTAAATATTTTGCTAAGATTTTTAAAATTTTTATAAAATACTACTCTCCAAACTACGTTTTTTTCTTGTCTAAATAAGCTACAGTCTACATCTGCTAATACTTTCAGTTGTGCATTTAACTTTCGCCTTGATTGCTTTAAACTCATTTCTTGACTGCTTTTCTGTGGCCACGTGGTCGGGCTGGGAACAAAGACTTGCCTCCATCTTCCAGACATTACCAGGAGTGGTCTTGAATCTAATGTCTTCTTTTTGCTACCCAAAAGAGTATGAAATTTCCATCTCAAGGTGGCCAGACTTCCATGAGCTTTCCTCCACACTCCTCATCAGCTGATCCATCCTGATTTTTGCCTACACACGGGTATTCCTATCTGTTGGCTCAGGTTAGAACTTTTAGCTTAAATGATTACTTACCAGCTCCGTGATTCCTAAGGAAATCACATGATTATGCATTTTTACATAGAAGAGTATTTAATAATAAGTACTCCCTTAAGAACAGAAGCTTGGGGGAGGATATACACTGAATAATAGGAGAGCTGTTGAAATGAGAAAGTCCTGAGGCTGTTAAATTACTACAGAAGGACTTTGGAAAAAAATAGGCTTTGTCTGTGTTGTTTCAACACTATACAGAAAGATTTCAAAATTCTAGTAGCAAATGATTTGTAGAAAGTGGGTATTTATCACTCATAATCAAACCCTGAACATTTACCATAATACTATAAGAGAGATTGGCAGTAGCTGGATACTGCTGGGGGGAAGGATACCTGAACTCAAACAAGGTGAAGTGGGGACTAAAGCGAGCCCCAAACTTTACCTGTACAATGACCACTTGTATACCTAATCCTGAATTGTACCCCACATCTTTCAAATTGAAAAAAAAAAAAGAGGCCGAGCTCAGTGGCTCAGCCTATAATCCCAGCACTTTGGGAGGCCGAGTCGAGTGGACTGCCTGAGTCCGTGGGTTCGAGACCAGCCCGTGCAACTTGGCAAGACCTCATCTCTACAATTAAAAAAAAAAAAATTAGCCAGGCGTGGTAGCACGCGCCTGTAGTTCCAGCTACTTGGAAGGCTGAGGTGGAAGGATCCCCTGAGCCCAGTAGGAGCCCAGAAACCCTTCTGACCTTCATGACACAGGCAGACCCTATCACCATGGCAGCAATCATGTGACTGGCCCACCTATCTGCCTGCCATTCATCACCTGACATCAGTACCTGCTCTTATCTGCCCCTTTGTGATGATGAAGTGGAGCAGCCCACCACCAAACCATTTTAACAACTTGCCCCCATCAAGGGGGAATGTTTAAAAGCATTCAACCTCTAGTAGCCAGTTGCCATTGCTTTGCTAAACTCTGGTTTTCCTACGTGGCTCTTTGTGCTATGGCCACCATATTTCCTGGCTTTGGCCCCTTCCTCCACCTTGGGGAGAATTTCCTCTCTCCCTCTCTCTCTCCTCTCCTCTCTTCTCTCTCTCTCTTCTTATTTATTTTCTAAATAAACTATATTTTCCAACCTAACTTCTGTGTAATTCTTTGCATCGTTCTCAGGGTACCAGACCGCAAACCAGAAACACCCCCATTGGGCCTGAGTTAACATTTTATTTACTTGTTTATTTGTTTATTTATTTTTGAGTTGGAGTCTCACTCTGTTGCCAGGCTGGAATGCAGTGGCACGCTCACAGCCAGTGCAGCCTCGACCTGCTGGGCTCAGGCGATCCTTCTGCCTCAGCCTTCCAAGTAGCTGGAACTACAGGCACATGCCACCAAGCCCGGCTAATTTTTTGGTTTATTGTAGAGATGAGGTCTCATCAAGTTGCCCAGGCTGGTCTCGAACCTATGGGATCAGGCAATTCTCTCACCTGGGCCTCCCAATGTGCTGGGATTATATGCGTGAGTCACCGCGCCCGGCCTGACTTAACATTTTAGAGACCCTACCGTGAGATATATTTTAACCTCACAATATGTCTTAAAGTGTTTTGGTTCATTTTGTCAGAATTTTGTTCACCTTTTACCCTATTTTTTTCTCATTTTAATTTTTAATTCATCTAAAGCTAATTATTATTGTTCTGGACAGCTTATACTACCGAATAATATCCCACAATAAAGAGTTTAAGTGAAACATTAAGTATCCAATAGTTTATGAATTGTTTAAGTAAATTATGCTAAGCTACCAAAAGCATAATCTCATTTTTTGGGGAAAATGATATATATATTTTTTTGAATCGGAGTCTTACTCTGTTGCCCAGGCTGGAGTACAGTAGCACGCTCATGACCACTGCAGCCTCGACCCGGTGGACTCAGGCTATCCGCCTCAGCCTTCCAAGTAGCTGGAACTACAGGCACGCGCCACCATAACCAGCTAATTTTTTTGATTTATTGTAGAGATGAGGTCTTGCCAAGTTGCCCAGGCTAGTCTTGAAGCCGCGGGCTCAGACAATCCTCTCACCTGGGCCTCCCAAAGTGCTGGGATTATAGGCATGAGCCACTGCACCCGGTCAAAATGATATATTTTTATATGTACAGAAAATAATGTAAAAGAATATATACCAAATATATATACCAACAATAGTTACAAGATATTATTACAGACGTTTTTATGTTCTTTTGCTCATGTATATATTCTAAGTTTTTTTCACAGTTTCTTATGGAATAAAAATCAATAAAGAAAACAAGAGCAACTATAAAATTATCCTATGATTGAATATTGAGGTTGTATAATAAATAATGTAATCAATTATAATTGGCTGAAAAATGGCCTCCTCTTTCTTTTGAAAAAAATCACACTATCCGGGTGTGGTGGTTTATGCTTGTAATTCCAGCTAGATGGGAGACTGAAGCAAGAGGATTGCTTGAGTCCAGGAGTTCACGACCAGTCTGGGCATCATAGCAAGACCCATCTCAAAACAAATAGTAAAACAACAAGAACAGAAAACAAACTCCATCTGAAATAAAACTAGGTGATGTAGATAATCCCTAAAACACAAGGTATAAAGACAGAACATTAATGAAAGAATGAAACTTAACTCCCTGTAGTGGGTGGGAGATGCTGACCGGAAACCAGTCAATTTACCCTGCTGAGTGCCAGAAAGGCTCAGAAATTGAGGCACTAAGTATTTCATAAGTCAGGGTTGAGGGGCTAGAAACGAAATACAGAAAGTCTGTATAACAAATAGAGCCTCTAGTCCCCTCCCTCAGTCTGCAGAAGATGGGAATTATGTTTTTAGAAATTAAATCAGAGAAGTTTTGGACTTGGGACTAGGTACAAAGGCTGCCAAGTGTGGGGCATGGACCTGAAACATGAAGATTAAGAGATGCTATTGGAAAGTGAGACCCTGACCTTGTTCTCAGGTGTATCCTGAAGATCCTTTTCAGGAGGAAAAAAACTACTATAACACTGACTATAAATACTGAAATTTGAGGTCCCTAATAAGGAAATGGATTAATCATCTAACTGCTCTTTAGTGGAACTCTCTAGGGGATATGTGGAAAAGTGTACTCAGCTTTTACCACCTCACACTTAACTATGTATAGACAGCCAAGGAGTCATAGAAATTTCCAACAGAAAAGATAGAGACAAATAAAAAATAAACCCAGATGAAACAGAGATACTTCAGGAAGCAGAAGAAAATTCAGGGAAACTAAATACATATCCTTGAGGAATAAAAAAAGAAATATGTATCAACAAGATAATAAAAGAATACTATGAAAAAGAAACAATTCTGAAAGAGCTCTCAGGTCAGGTGCAGTGGCTCAAGCCTGTAATACCAGCACTCTGGGAGGCCAAGGAGGGAAAACTGCTTGAGCCCAGGAGTTGGTGACCAGCCTACGTAACATAGTAAGACCTCGTTTATACAAAAAATGAAAAAAAATAGCTGGGTGTAGTGCCAAGTGCCTGTAGTCCCAGCAGCTTGGGAGGTTCAGGTGATGGACTGCCTGAGCCCAAGGAGGTCAAGGCTGCAGTGAGCTGTGTTGGTGCCACTGCACTCCGGCCTAGGTGTCAACGTGAGATCCTGAGTTAAATAATAATAATAGAATAAAAATAAAGAACTCTCAAACTTTTTTTTTAAGTATGGGACTTTAAAAAAATAATACATTTTTTAAAAAAGTAAAGTAAAAGAGTTGGAAAAAGAACTAAAGCACAGTGACAGACAATATGAGAAAAAAGACAATTAAATAATAAATCCAAGTCTAACATCTGACTAATAGAAATTCCAGGAAGAACAAAGAAAATGTGTAAGAAACTACTGAAGAAAGTATTTTAGAACTGAAAGACACGCATCTCCAAAGTGAAAGCAAAAAATACAAAGAATCAAAAAACCTTGGCTGGGCACGGTAGCTCAGCCTGTAATCCCAGTACTTTGAGAGGTTCAGGCAAGAGGATTACCTGAGCCCGGGGGTTCGAGACCAACCTAGGCAACTTGGTGAGACCTCATCTCTAAATAAATCGCAAAAACTAGCCAGGTATGGTGGCATGCGTCTGTAGTTCCAGCTACTTGGAAGGCGGAGGTAGAAGGATCACTTAAGCCCAGCAGGTCGTGCCACTGCACTCCAGCCTGGGTGACAGAGTGAGACTCCAACACACACATACACACAAAAAAAGAAAAAACCAGCCGGGCTGGGTGGCTCAGCCTGTAATCCCGCGCCTTGGGAGGCTGAGGTGAGTAGACTGCCTGAGCCTGCGGGTTCGAGACCCGCCTGGGCAACTTGCTGAGACCTCATCTCTACAATAAATAAAAAAAATTAGCTGGGTGTGGTAGCGCGCGCCTTTAATTCCAGCTACTTGGAAGGCTGAGGCGGAAGGATTGCCGGAGCCCAGCAGGTCGAGGCTGCGGTGGCCGGGGGCGGCCACTGCACTCCAGTCTGGGCGGCAGAGTGGGACTCCAACTCAAAAAAAAAAAAAAGAAAAAGAAAAAGAAAAAACCTTCACTGTTCCAAATGGAAATTATTTTCAACCAATGAATGATTAATGAAGTGTGAATTTAGGATAAAGTTATTTTCAGAGTCTCAAAATAATTACATCTCATGAATCTTTTCTCAGAAAGCTGCTTAAAGACGAGCTTTGCTAAAATGAGAGAATAAACTAAGAGAAGATGATATGGAATCTAAGAAACAATAGGATCCAACACAGAATAGAGATGAAGGGAGTTTCCCAATCACTGGTGACCAAGAAGAGACAGCGACTCATCCAGACTTGAGCAGGATGATGAAGTGCTGCTGGGGAGTCTCCAGTAAGCACTGGCCCATAGAAAACAGACTGATTTCATTCTACAGAGCTTTTAGAAGATGTAGGAAGACTTCTAAAAGCAAGTAAAAAAGCAGTGAGATAATCACTAACTCTAGATAATGAAACCACAGTACTATATACTACTTGGTTCAACAGAGAACACTATCTGTCCATTATCTGAAAACAGTGGAGATTAATTTTACCAAAATATAAATATTTCAAAGTGGAAAAGAAAGTACAGAAGAGAGGCAAAATTCTCATCTATCAAAATAAGAAGTAAACATGATATTTATAATCAATTGATAAGAACACTGTCTATGATTTAAAAATACTGAGGTCATTACCAGAAAAAAATAGCTAAACGAGTTATTATTACTTTACAGCTAGAGAAGGGGAGATAAAGAATGTGACAGGGTTATCTCCAGGAAATGGGAATTTAGGGTAGAAGGAGGAGAGGGAGGTCTAGGCTGCTGCTGTTTTTTGTTATAGGGCTTTACAGCTGAACTTTTAAAACCATCACACGGAATGTAAAAGTTAATTTTTAAAAGAAAAGTTTAAAAGTAAAAAAAATTTAATCTGAAAAGTGAAAGAAATATTTACTATCACATTAAGTGTTGCAAAATGACTTCACAGTATACCGAAATGACCAACACTCAAAAACATGAATGCAGCAGAGCCTAATGGAGCTGGCAGTCAATCTACAAGGTGCCAGAAGATCAACAGCAGCTGCATGTCCAACTCTGCTCCTGTGTTGCATCTGTGCTAAGGCTGGAGCACCTCTGCCTGCTCACCCCTGTTCACATACCTGGGAAGCTTCTCTGAATAGGTCTGCTTACTGTCTGCATCCTTTGAGAGAGGTGCCTTTTCCACACAATAGGGACCTCTGATCCACAATCCCAGTGACATCTTTAAAGGACTGTGCAAGGAACTGGACAGAGGACTAATATAGGTCTATTTCCTTCCAAATGCAGAATTGTTTTATAAAATGGAAAAAAAAACTTTAAAAGTCTAAAAGCCAAGGAACTCACGTACCTGTGGGGATGTGAACAAGTCTGACCGCACTATCTGTTGTATTAACATGCTGCCCTCCTGCTCCTTTGGCTCGAAATGTATCTATTCGCAAATCTTTGGGGTCCAGCTTCACATCTACCTAGAACAAATGGCATGGCATAATTCTACACTTCAAGAATCCTTGAATACTAAAATACTGTTTTATGTTAAGATATGCCATAACTACTAGACTAAAGGAAACAACTTACACCGAAGAAAGAGCCATAAACTCCCTATTCCAATGGATGCTATTTTTTAACACTGACTTAGGACGTTATAAGATCACTGAGTTGGGCAATCTTTCAAAAGATTCATCATCCATCATCCCACAGTTACATGAAATAGAACATACAAAATACATATAAAATACATATGCATATGTACTACATATTGTTGATTCTCATTATTTCAGAATCCCTATTTGCAAATTTGCCCACTCACTAAAATTTATTTGTATCCCCAAATCACTTTCACAGTCTTTCATTGCAGCACTTTAGTCATTTGTAGACATGCACAGAGCAATGAGAAATCTGAATTCTTCTACATTTACACATTCCCAGTTGAAGCAGGACAAAGTGACACTCAGACTTCTTGGTTTCAGCTCTCCCACAGAGATGACCAGAGAATGAAGATTTAGGGGGAAGGGCAATGCAGCGCAAAAAGCTCTGGCTCTGGGGATGGGGTTTGAATCCCAGCTTTGCCACCTGTTAGTGGAGTGGTCTCAGGCAAGTCACAGGATACGTCTATGCCTAATTTTCTCTTATGTAAAATAAAGATGCTGGGCATGGTGACTCATGCCTGTAATCCCAGCATTCTGGGAGGTGGAGGCGAGAGGATTGCCTGAGTTCAGGGGTTCAAGACCAGCCTGGGCAACCTGGGAAAGACCTTGTCCTACAATAAATAAAAAAATTAGCCAGGCATGGTGGCATGTGCCTATAGTTCCAGCTACTTGGGAGGCTGAGGCAGATGGATCTCCTGAGCCCAACGGGCCAAGGCTGCAATGGCTGTGAGCACTGCAGCCTGGGTAACAGAAACTCTGACTCAAAAAATAAAATTAAAGTAAATTAAAATAAAGATAATCTACCAGGATGGGTTATTTTTAGGATATAAGATAATCTGAAGGGGAAGGGATGAAAAATCACCTACAGGATACAATGTGCACAGGTGGGAGTGGTGGGTATGCTTAAAGCCCAGAACAAAAACTGTTTGTATTCCCAAGAGCTATTGAAATAAAGAAAAAGATTATAATCTGGGAGGGCGTGGAGGTTCATGCCTGCAATTCCAACACTTTGGGAGGTCAAGTCAGGAGGATTGCTTGAGCCCTGGAGTTCAAGACCAGACTGAACAACATAGAGGACTTCATCTCTACAAAACAATTAGCTGGGTTTGGTGGTGCATGCCTATGGTCCCAGTACTTGGAAGGCTGAGGCAGAAGGATCGCCCGGACCCAGGAAGTTGAGGCTATCATAAGCCGTGATCATGCCACTGCACTCCAGCCTGGGTGACACGGTGAGACCCCAACTAAAAAAAAAAAAGAGAATATGAAGACAAAAATGGGGTAGGTAAAATGGGGTGGAAGGAATAAAGACAGAAGTAAGATAACTCTATGGTTTTGATTTTTGAATCAAGTAAACTTTGTATTTTTTATTTCTATATGTAAATGTTTACATATACAAAAAGTACAATTAAAGTGGAAAATCAAATCCTAAAATTAAATAAAAACAGAAACAAATGCACCAAAATATTTATCATAATGACAACATAACCACACAGAAAAAAGTTATTTCAGATGATCTTTGTTCATAGTGTTCTAACTATTCATTCTTGGTAGAATATATTCTGAGAACGAAAGTCTTAAACATTGCTGAGTAGTTTATTATTAGTAATGCTGATATTGCAATTTTGAAACTATTCTATACATTATATAATAAAGCAAATAAGTAAACATATTAAAGTGGTTATAAAGCAAGATTTTGTTTTGTTCTAAGTGAAAAGATATATAAATACAAAATGTAAAAAATTGAGGACAAAAATCTCTGTAATGTTAAATTTGAATTGGTAATAAAAATATGAAGTTGTCATTTGAAAAAATATATTTCCAAGCTCTATCCACTGAAGGAGTCTAGAAGTAACAATACTGTAGTACTAATGAGCATCCCTGCTACCCAGATCTTGATTTCTGGGTATATTCCCCACTAATATGAATTAGGCTAACTCCCTGGCTGAGGCAGGAGAATATCAAATGCGCTTGGGATATCTAATGGTACCAGAAAGCAAAGACTGGGTCATTTCAAAAAGACAAAAGGAGTACCCTAAATAGGCTACTACAGGTCAACTCTGGGACTATTAGACTATCAAAAGGAATAATGACTATAAATAACTGAATGAAAACAAATCCATCAGTCTATAATGAGGCCAACATATGAAACTTGATATATGAGTTTATAATGAAATCAAATACAAGAGAAAGAAAGCAAGAAATTAGTTGGGGGCTGGGGTTTGGGGAGTGAGAAGGAAGAAGGGAGGCAAGTTCTTTATGGAAGAATGCCAGTTAATAAATGTAGACGGAATGTTAGAATTAGAAAATCATGATCTTGCAACCCTAAACTAAATAACTGACTCAGGCATGGATCACCAATGGATGTTAAAACCACAGATAAAAAGCTTGAAAACAGGATATATGTTTCCTAGAGATTGCTTAGTAATTGCAAAGAGAAAAATATATTTTCACAATTAAGGTATTTTTGTGGTCACCATCTTAACTAAATGCCAAAACTAAGCCACACTAAAAGTAGACAATCTGACATTATGTGCCTTCTGATAATATGCAACAAGACTGTAACTGTACCTATGAAGTATTCGTACTCAAAATGTGTAATCCAAATGGAGCAGAACATTTAGATATAATCTTCAATATAACACAGGGGATAAAGGAACAAGTTAACGAGTACCATGAAGAAATAATCAGGAGTCCAGAATGTGGGACATTGTACAATGCAAATGGTCTAGATGCTTCAAAAAGCCAATGACATTTTTAAAAAGTTGGGAGACTGTTCCAGACTTAAAGAAATGTAACAAGTAATTATAATGTGTGAAATCTAATGGTATCCTGGTTTTTAAAAAATAGCTATAGCCAGGCATGGTGGAGTGTGCCTAATAGTCTCAGGTGGCTGAGGCGGGATGATCAGTTGAGTCCAGGAGTTTGAGAGCAACCTGGGCAATACAGGGAGACCCCACCTCTTAAAAAAATTAATAACTAACTAAATAAAATAGCTATAAAAATCCTTTTGGGATGACTGGGGAAACTGTTAAATGGACTAGATAGTAGATATTACCAAACTTAGGTTAACTTTCATAGATAATGGTAGTGTGCTTATGTAGCAGAATGTCCCATGAAATGTGGAAGATTTGGAAGGCAAAGTCTCATGGTGCCTGCTACATCCTTTATAGTTCATTAAAAAAATGTATATACACACATATATAGGAATCAAGCAAATACGAGAAAACATAAATAATTATTGACTTCAGGTGAAGGTTATAAAAGTTTTCATTGTGGTATTATTTCAACTTTCTGTATGTTCAAAGAAAAGGGTAAGGAAAAGAAAAATATAAGAAAGGTGTCAGTATTTATCAAAAAGATATAAAAATCTCAAACACTGACCTTGAATTATCTGTAGAGTCCATTTTTTTTCTTAAGATAAAACTTAGTCAATAACATTTTATTTTTTATTTTATTTTTTTGAGTTGGAGTCTTACCATGTCACCCAGGCTGGAGTGCAGTGGCATACTCCTGGCCACCGCAGCCTCGACCTGCTGGGCTCCGGTGATCCTTCTGCCTCAGCCTTACAAGTAGCCAGAACTACAGGTATGTACTACCGCGCCCAGTTAATTTTTGATTTATTGTAGAGACAAGGTCTCACCAAATTGCCTGGGCTGGTCCCTAACCCGTGGGCTCAGGCAACCCACTTGTTTCAGCCTCCCAAAGCGCTGGAATTACAGGCTGAGCCACGGAGCCTGGCCTAATCAACAACATTTTAAAAAGCTCGTGGATTCTAGTTGTGAAAAGAAGTGACTTCTATTTAAAATGAAACAAAACATCTTGGCCAGGGATGAAAGGGGCAACTTTACCTGGGAAAGAGTTAAAAGTTTTCCATTAGAGAATATACAGTCCAATCTGTAACCAAGAAAAGAACAGATTTTCCTAGAAGCTGAGGCTTCTCAGCACAATACCCGTTTACATAGTGTGCGTTTTCTTTTTTTTTTTTTGAGTTGGAGTCTCACTCTGTTGCCCAGACTGGAGTGCAGTGGCAGCTCCCGGTCACTGCAGCCTCAACCTGTTGGGCTCTGGTGATCCTTCCGCCTCAGCCTTCTGAGTAGCCGGAATTACTGGCGTGCGCTACCACGCCTGGCTGATTTTTGGATTTATTGTAAAGATGAGGTCTCGCCAAGTTGCCCGGGCAGGTGTCGAACCTGCAGTCTCAGGCAATCCACTCACCTCAGCCTCCCAAAGTGCTGGGATTACAGGCTGAGCCACCGAGCCCGGCTTGTGTGCGTTTTTTGTGCCTCCTGGTGAAGTTACCTCATCTGGTTGCGGAAGGATGATAACTGACATTGTTCCTGTGTGAATACGCTGCATTCTTGATGACAGGCCCACCTCAGGGATTCGCTGAACTCGGTGGATTCCACCTTCATATTTCAAGTGCTTATAGACATTGTCACCAGAAATTCGGGCAGCTGCATGATGTAGTCCACCTAGGGGAAAAAAAAAAATCCAGAAACATTAATGAATTTTATTTTGAAAGAGATCAGAAGCCTGAATGTCCTCAATTTAAGACCTGAATGTGAGTATAAAGCCTCAGATGAGAACATGAAGTAGGTACAAAACTATATTTTCCCACTGTAAATATATTGATAAATACCAGGAAACATACTGAAATGTTATTTATGTTTATCTCTGGGAAATAGAATGACAGTAGTTTTTTTATTTCTAAATTTTCTATAATTAACAAGTTTTATTTTTATAGTAAGGAAAAAATAATATTAGAACAAAAAAGAATACTGGGATTTTTTTGCATTGAATTACTACTGTGCAGTCTTAGGCTAATACGGTGTCACGTATAAAACAATGCTCAATAATAGAATAATTTCCCAGTGTAGAGTAACTCTATAGGCCCTCCCATATTTTCAAGAGTTTACTGAAAGTTATCTCTTATCTGTAGAGTAGTCAGCTATCACAAAAAAATCTTATGCCTCGCCTAGCTTGTTCCTATCTAACATGTTTAAAAAAAAATCTTTGTAATAATATAATAATATATGAAGACAAAAAACACACAACTCAAATATATGGCTTAGTGACTACTACCCAGGTCAAGAAAAAGAACTTTGCTAGTCACCCTATGAACCCTCATGTGCCCTTTCCAGTCATCATTCTCTCCCTTCCCCATGAGTAATCATCCTGACTTTTACTCTTTCCTATATTATAATGTTATTACCTAAATGTGTAGCCCTAGACATTAGAGTTCTATCTTGCCTATTGAATTTTTTTATGTGTCTTTAAGTTTCTTAGTCCACACATTCATCATCCATTTACTTTATTTACTACAAGTTATCTGTTGAGGAACTTGAGCTGATGACCTGTAGAAATTCCAACAGTCTGGTTTTGCTGACTATATACTCTTGGTACAATTCACCCTGCCTGCTGCCCTCCATATAAGCTGCAATTTGGCAGCTGGATCAGACACCAGCTTGAGTCCCTTGGCAAGACTACAGGAGTACAGGAGGCATGATATTGGATGTCTCTTTTCAATGGTCTTGGCAGCCTTTGATGCTTAATTCAACACGGGTTATAAAATGGTGATAGTCTAATTTTATCATTTCATTTTTTTTTTTTTTTGAGTCAGAGTCTCACTCTGTCACCCAGGCTGGTGTGCAGTGGCATGCACACGGCCACTGCAGCCTTGACCAGCTGGGCTCAGGTGATCCTTCTGCCTCAGTTTTCCAAGTAGCTGGAACTACAGGCATGTGCCATCACTCCGAGCTAATTTTTTGATTTATTGTAGAGATGAGGTCTCAACAAGTTGCCCAGGCTGATCTCGAATTTGTGGACTCAGGCAATCCTCTCACCTTGGCCTCCCAAAGTGCTGGGATTATAGGCATGAGCCACTGTGCCCGGCCATTTCTTTCTCACTTATAATTAAAATACACTTACAAAGAGACACCTGCCCTTGTCTATTATCTGATTATTGAGTGATACAGTTGTATAGAAAAAGCAGGGCAAATGCTTGATTTCCTTTACTAGTTTTTACCAATACCAAGATATGTTTTTGCAATATTCTGAGTGGAGTTATTTAAATCCTCTGAAGATGACCAACCAAAATTTTAAATTATCATTATGAACTCAAGGAATTAAACACGTCTAACATGTTTTAATCAACTGCAATTATTATTATTGAAGCTCAACTTGTTCTATCTTTGGCCCACAGATGCCTCTTCAGGTTAACTTCTGAGTTCCTTTTACATGCCCCTAACTATGGTTTAACAAGATGTTCCAGGATAATGTTGAATATTTCTTGCCCTAGACCTGGAACCAGCCATTTCTCCAAGGAGTCCTGATTTCTTTAAGAGAAAAAATAACATTTCAAGATCACAATTTGGGTGCTAGAGGTGTCCACCACTATTGGATTGGCCATTATTTCTATGCCATTTCAATGGGCAGAGATAGGAAATATCTCATGAGTTCCCACTGATGTTGGGAGACAATTCTCTATGGGTCTCTTGTGTTTCTGCGCATCTTGCAAAAAACGTATTGCCTGCCCTTTTTTAAGGTTGTTTGTATGGTGAACAGCTTGGAGATAATGTCTCCCTCCAGAGAAAAAGACAGGTTTGCTCACAGCTTTGGAAGCTAGAGCAATGGGCAGGATGATTACTGCCCATTTAAAAAAGACTCAAGTTCCCTAAGCTCCCTGTTCCTCTCTTGTAATGCAACCCACTGTGTGGGTGGATATCATCTAGTCTTCTTAGTTGTCGCCCTGCGGGACTTAGGGCTCAGAAAACTAGCACAAAAATGCTGATGCTCTGGTTACTGCTACAACTCTGAGAAATAACTGTCCTTCATCTCTGACCATGAAACTGTAGCAGGCTAACTCATTAGCTTGTAAGTAGAGTAAAAATCTTGGACCCTCCCAGTTTTTGGCAATATCTTATTTTATTTTACTTTATACTTTACTTTTGACTTTTACTTTATTTCCTTTTTACTTTTACATTACCTTACCTACTTGTTGGGGTCTCTTTGTCACCCAGTCTGCAGTGCAGTGGCAAGATCATGGCTCACCACAGCCTTGACCTCCTGAGCTCAGGTGATCCTTCTGCCTCAGCCTCTTGAGTAGCTGGGACTGTAGGCACATATCACCAAGCCTGGCTTATTTAAAAATTTTTTTTGTAGAAATGAGGATTCGCCATGTTGCCCAGGCTAGCCTAGAACTCCTGGGTCCAAGCAATCCTCCCTCCATGGCCTCCCAAGGTGTTGGGATTACAGGTGTGAGCCACAGCATCCGGCATGATACTTATTTACATTCAAGGCTTCAAAATCTTTTCTATTACACTTTTATCTCTTTTCTTCCATACCAAGAATCTTGGCTCTCAAAGACAGAGAGGATATTAGAATTAGATTATCACATAATTATGCATCTGTTGTATCCTATGTTACACATACAACAGTCTCAAAGAACAATGTTAATTCTATAACCAATACAATTCTAAAACCAAAACTTTTTTGCATATGCTCTTCTCATTTGCCCCATTTTTCTTTCTCTTTTCTATTTTTTTTTTTTGAGTAGGAGTTTCACTCTGTTGCCCAGGCCAGAGTGCAGTGGCACACTCACGGCCACCCAGCGTTGACCTGCTGGGCTCTGGTAATCCATCCACCTCAGCCTTCCAAGTAGCTAGAACTAAAGATGTGTACTACCAGGCCCAGGTAATTTTTAAAATTTATTGTAGAGATGAGGTCTTGCCAAGTTGCCTGGGCTGGTCTCGAAACCCCAGGCTCAGGCAATCCACTTGCCTTGGCCTCCCAAAGTGCTGGGATTACAGGCTGAGCCACCGAACCCGCCCTTGCCCCATTTTTCAAATGGCTGTATTATATCTATACTGTCAGAACATACAGTTCTTGTATAATATATTCTTTCCTTCTCAGCCCTCAGCTAGTCCTGGTTCTACAAGTAACCACATATTTAATGCTCACCCCTACTCTCATGTTGATACCTCTCCTTTTTGTTGTCTGAAGCTTGTTTTCTAGTAGATTCCTCAGAAAGCAATCATGGGAAGAATATTTCCTGATTTCTAACATATTGATAACAGTTTGTCCCTGCATACTTACAAGTCAGTTTTGCTAACTATAAAATCCTTACCTTTCTTTCCTTTGGTGATCTCCATCTTTTTCTGGCACAAACTGTTGCTATTGAAAAGCCTGACAAAAATATAATTTTCTTTCCTTTATAAATGTTATCAGAAAATGTCTTAGTTTTGGTAATTTTAATTGGATATTTTCAGATGGGTTCTTTAAATATGTGGCTTCAAATCTTTTTTTCTATTTCAGAGGAGTTTTCTTGACATATAGATGTCCATATTTGTCATAGGCAGCCTCAAATGTGGCCCCCTATGACCCCTGTCTCTTGGTATTCACGCCCTTATCGTTCCCTCCCAGTTGGCCTATTTGATCAGTAGCATCCAGCAGAGGAGATACTACTGAGATTAAATTATAAAGAACTCTGGCTTCCGTCCTGAGAACTGGCTTACTTTCTTGCTTCATTCACTTGGCACAAACAGGTTGCTATGTTGTAAACACTGCCATGGAGAGGATTTTCGTGGTGAGAAACTGGTATTTGCCACCCACTACGTGAGTAAGCTTAGAAGCAGACCTTTAAGCCACAGTTAAGCGTTGAGATGACTACACCCCACACAACAGCTTGACTACAACTTCATGAGAGACCCTGGGCCAGAATCACTCAGGAAAGCATCTCCCTGACTCCTGATGCTCATAAATTGTGAGACTGAAAAATTGCTTGTTGCTTTCAACCTGCTGAGTTTTGGGTAATTTGTTATACAGCAATAGGTAACAAATATCTGCTCTGACTCATTCTATCATATAATCAATCTTCTTGCCTCTAATTAATATCTGTCATTTTCCTTCACTCCTTTTTATCTTTCTTCTTTGTTTTTCGAGTTGGAGTCTCACTCTATCATCCAGACCGGAGGGCAGTGGCATGCTTCTGGCCACCGCAGCCTCGAAAATGCTGGGCTCAGGTGATCCTTCCACTTCAGCCTTCCAAGTAGCTGGAACTACAGGCACGCACTACCAGGCCTGGCTAATTTTTTGATTTATTATAGAGATGAGGTCTTACCAAGTTGCCCAGGCCGGTGTCGAACCTGCGGGCTCAGGCAATCCTCTCACCTTGGCTTCTCACCATTTATTTTTAGTTTCAAAAATGTTTATCTCTTTTTGACACTGCTTTCTTAAGACATTCAATGTTGTTTATCTGCCTATATGTTACTTCTGATTTATTCATTTCTAAAATGATTTTTATTTGTTTCTAATTCTTTCCTGAGTCTGTCATTTCATTTCCTTTTCTTTAAGAGACAGAGTCCTGCTTTGTTGCCCAGGCTGGAAGGCAGTGGCCCAGCCGTAGCTCACTGCAACCTCAACCTTCTCGGCTCAAGCGGTTCCCCTACATTAGCCTCCTCAGTGGCTAGGACTACAAATGGGTGCCACCATACCTGGTCAACTTTTTTTTTTTAATTTTTGAAGTGACTGGGTCTTGCTATGTTGCCGAGGTTGGTCTTGAACTTCTGGCCTCAACCCATACTCCCACCTCAGTCTCCCAAAGTAGTAAGATTACAGGTGTGAGCCACCATGCCTGGCCTGTCACTTCATTTCTAATCTTGAGTTATAAGGTAATTCCACACCTCATATTGTTTTCTTAATGTCTTTTTAACTTGTTTTGAAATAGCAGATTATAGTTTTGATCTGTTTTGTAGACACATCTTTCCAGTGTGCTTTCATTGTCTATAGGGATATTATTCTGATTCTGGCTTATTTTTGTGTGAAATTACTTTTTCTTAAATTTCAGAATGAGGTTGAGTCCAGGAAGGCTTTTCTAACTTCACAGAGCTCTCTTTTTTGTGGCTCCGTATAATGTGCAAATAAATAGCAACCTGCTTTCTGGGACTTCCTGGTTGTTCTCCCTAACCTTCTTTTTCCTTCCTCCTTCTTTACCCATGCCCTGGTCAATTTTGATTCTACACCCAGCAGTTTGCCTTCAGTGTGGGGCTCTGTTTTGGAAGAGAGCCCTGGCAGTTCTGTTTTCAGAGATCATGGGTGCTAAAATGCTCCAGCCTCTTTAGAGTTTCTTATCTAAGACCTGAACACCCGATCACTACTGGAGAGGGAAAACCTCCTACTAGTTTCAGCCCATTATCATAACTGGCCCCCAAATTCCAGAGAATAACCATTTGTTGTTTGGGAGCTCTCTAGTTTCCAGATGTGTCAGATGCCACTCCATTGCTTCCTTCTGCACAGATGCTAATGCCATGCAGGCTTCATGTCTATTAGTGGTTTGCCCCACTCTTATTTTATTTTTACTTTTTTTGAGTCTGCATCTCACTCTGTTGCCCAGACTGGAGTACAGTGGCATGCTACCGGCCACCGCAGCCTCGACCTGCTGGGCTCTGGCGATCCTTTCGCCTCAGACTTCCAAGTAGCTAGAACTACAAGCACGTGCTACCACGCCTGGCTAAT
>CAUYQG010002779.1:0-20859 GCA_963574415.1 Tarsius wallacei
AGGTTTTTGGCACACTGTTTGAACATTTCCTGGGCACAAATTAATTTTTGAAATGTGGGCACTACAAACCCCCCCCCCCCCCCCCCCGCCTCCCAACAGCCCTGCAAAGTAAGAATTAGCCTCCTTTTATGTTTGAGGGAAATGAGAGTCTGAGTTTGGAGCCCAAGTCTGGTCCTTGGGCATTCCCTGTGGCAGCTAGAGGCCCTAGGACCCTTGTGGCTGGCTGGGAACATACAGGGGTTGTCAGGAGGGAAGCGGCAAAATGCTAAAAACAAACGTCATCGTTTTCTGCAGCTCTGGGTCTAGGAAACACGGTTTCATTTGGTGGTAATAATTGGGGCAGGCTGGTACTTCCCCACCTCTTGGGGACTTTTGTGCTAGGGTGGAGGATGGGTACATGGCAGTGTGCTCTGTAATTGCAATGTAGTGCCGCAGGCCACCTGAACCCTTCACCT
Source organism: Tarsius wallacei (assembly GCA_963574415.1). Classification (NCBI taxonomy): domain Eukaryota; kingdom Metazoa; phylum Chordata; class Mammalia; order Primates; family Tarsiidae; genus Tarsius; species Tarsius wallacei. The sequence continues at coordinate 456 of CAUYQG010002779.1, forward strand.
CCCAAGCAGGGGCATTTGAATAGTCGAGGACAGAGAAGAGAGAACTAGAGTTAATTTGTAACTTTAAAATCTTTCATTACCTTTGCTATTTGCCTCTAGTCTTCCAAATACAAATATCCTGAATGCATTCATTTATATGCATGTTGAACCTGAAATCTAAAGCCTGCCACACCCTACACAAATCATTCTTTGTTTTGTGAGTAAACTTTATCTGCTGGACATTTCAGTTTAGTCTGGAAACCTCTTTGCTCAGGATTGCCAGCCTTGGCTTTTTTCAGAGGTTTACAGACATAGTGGCTCTAGCAGGTGCCAGCTCTCTGGTGTTTTAGCCCACACGTATGTGAACCAAAGCCATGGTCAATATGCATTTCTGGATTTAGGAACAGATAGTAGTTATGAATGAACTGATAGAGAGGCCCCAGTGGATGCAGGATGGGAGTAGGTCTCGAGGCCCTGCAGTGCAGCTATCAGTTGATATAACTCTTCTTTCAGAAAATATTCTCTGGGCCAGGCATGGTGGCTCATGCCTGTAATCCCAGCACTTTGAGAGGCCAAGGCAGGCAGATCACTTGAGCACAGCAGTTGGAGACCAGTGAGACCTCATCTCTACAGAAAAAATCAAAAAATTAGCCCGGTGTGGCAGCACACACCTGAAGTCCCAGCTACTGGAGAGATTGAGGCAGAAGGGTCACCTGAATCCAGGAGGTCAAGGCTGCAGTGAACCATTATTCATGCCACTGAACTCCAGCCTGGACAACAGAGTGAGACCCTGACTCAAAAATAAAACATTGAACAAGAAATTTAAGTAAAGAAAATATTCTCAGCCGGGTTTGGTGGCTCAGCCTGTAATCCCGCGCCTTGGGAGGCTGAGGTGAGTGGATTGCCTGAGCCCGCGGGTTCGAGAACCGCCTGGGCAACTTGGCGAGACCTCATCTCTACAATAAATCAAAAAATTAGCCAGGCGTGGTAGCGCGCGCCTGTAGTTCCAGCTACTTGGAAGGCTGAGGCGGAAGGATCACCGGAGCCTAGCAGGTTGAGGCTGCAGTGGCCGCTCCCGGGAGCAGCCACTGCACTGCAGTCTGGGTGACAGAGTGAGACTCCAACTCAAATAAAAAAAAAAAGAAAATATCCTCTGTGGAGGAGAGGCCTCAAACTGCAGATCCCCATGCAGACATTGAAAAGGCAGCATACAACTCTCCTTTTGTAGACACTCCCAAATAATTTTCAGCAGGATATGGCTTGTTATATTAGTTCCGTAATTTTGTTTTCCAAATGATACTTGTTTCTGAAGCTTGGCTGGGGAACTGTAAGACTAAAAGGGTCTCAAAGTTTTGTGATAATACTTCCTTAGATTTATATATGATTTTTTATTTTATTTATATTTTTTTGGAAATAGGGTCTCACTCTGCTGCCTAGGCTGGAGTGGGCAGCCTCAAACTCCTGGGCTCAAGTGATCCTCCCACTTCAGCCTCCTGTGTAGCTGGGATACAGGCACAAACCATCGTGTTTGTCTAATTTTATTATTTTTTTTGTAAAGATGAGGTTTTGTTTGGCTGCCAGGCTGGTCTTAAACTCTTGGTCTCAAGTACTCCTTCTGTCTTGGCCTTCCAAAGTGCTGGAATTACAGGTGTGAGCCACCACACCCAGCCTACACATGACTTTTAAAATGTATATATTTTTTGATGTCTTAAAACCTGTGACACAAACTGTTGGATCATCTTCTATCCTGCCATTCATTTTCTATACTTGGCATAAGTATTGAGCACCTCTTATTTGTTAGACCCTTCACTGGAGCAGCAGAAGGCACAACAGCGAGCAGAAAACAACTGGGGCCACTAATGTTCACAGTTCACAGTTCACAGTACCAGAGACTTGGACAGTGAGGGTGAGGTGACCAAGGGAAGGGTGGGTGGTGGAGCCAAGACTAGAGAGGTAAGAAGGGCTAGACCATGTGGCTTTAGCAACATTTAGTTCCCAGGTCCCACACAAAAAGATTCTGATTTAATTGGAAGAGGATGGGAACTAGATATGGTAGTTTTTTTTGTTTTTTTGTTTTGCAAGTTCCACAGGTGGGCTGGGCGCAGTTGCTCAAACCTGTAATCCCAGCACTTTGAGAGGCCTAGGTGAAAGAATTACTTGAGCTTAGGACTTTGAGACCAGCCTGGGCAACATAGCAAAGCCTCATCTCTACATTAAAAAAAAAAAAAAAAAGCCGGGCTCGGTGGCTTAGCCTGTAATCCCAGTGCTTTGGGAGGCTGAGGTGAGTGGATTGCCTGAGGCCGCGGGTTCAAGACCCGCCTGGGCAACTTGGCGAGACCTCATCTCTACAATAAATCAAAAAATTAGCCGGGCGTGGTAGCGCACGCCTGTAGTTCCAGCTACTTGGAAGGCTGAGGCGGAAGGATCGCCAGAGCCCAGCAGGTCGAGGCTGCAGTCTGGGCAAGGGAGTGAGACTCCAACTAAAAAAAAAAAAAAAAAATTTACATTTGAGTTAAAGAAATACCCATAAAAGAGTATGTTACCTTTCTTTTATTCCAAAAACATTGACTAAGTCCCTATGTCGTGCCAGATTCCAGGTGGACTCTAGAGGGAAGATGGTTGTCTGAAGATAGACATATGTGTGAGGTATCCCTAGGGCACAGGGAGGGATATGGAATTTCTGGGGAGGACAAGTAGGTATGTGAGTGGCAGCCGAAGGTCAAGAAAGGTTGCAGTGAGATCTGAACTTGCTACAGGATGTCACTTGTTTCTTGGGTCATGAAAACCTGGCATCTAGGATGATTTATCTGGTGCCCAGATGGATTTAAGAAGAAACAGCCAGGATGCAGAAACACCATTAGAAGTTATTACAGGCCCCAGGCTCAGTGGCTCAGCCTGTAATCCCAGCACTTTGGGAGGCCGAGGCAAGTGAATTGTCTGAGCCCGCAGGTACAGAGACCAGCCCGGGCAACTTGGCGAGACCTCGTCTCTACAATAAATAAATAAAAATAAATAAACTAGTTGGGCGTGACAGCGCGCGCCTGTAGTTCCAGCTACTTGGAAGGCTGAGGCAGAAGGATCACCAGAGCCCAGCAGGTCGACGCCGGGTGGCCGTGAGCGTGCCACTGCACTCCAGCCTGGGTGACAGAGTTGAGATTCCAACTCAAAAAAAAAAGTGATCTAGAAAAGAAATGATAAAGGCATGAACTATGGTAGTAAAAGAAGAAATGGAGAAAAGGGAACAGAAGCCAGAAACATTTAGATCTGATGAGTGGGGAAGGTGCTGGAATACGGTGTAAAGAGGGGGATATATGTGGCCTCCAGATTCATCTCTCTGTTCACAGAGTAATAGTTGTGCCACTGAATGAGACAGAGACACTAAAAAGACCCTAGGTCACTTTTCCTCTGACGTAGTGACATGGATTCTCTTCTGTACATAGAGATCAAACACTAAAGTGCCTAAAATACATAAGGCATTTTTTGCATTTATAAAGTGCACCATTAAGTCATTTGGCAATAATATTAGGGTTCAGAAATTACCTATGGGCTACAGTGTTCACTATCTGGGAAACAGGCCCAATCCCCACCACCACACACTAATGGCCATGTAACAAACATGCATGTGTATCCCCTGACTCTAAAATAAAGATGAAACAAAAATAACAATGTTGGATAACAAGCAGGGCTATTATATTTTAGAGCTGAGAAATTATGTTTCACAGGGGACATCGACTTCTCCAATATCACACAACTGTGTAGTGGGAGAGCAGAAAGTCAGACCCAGGTCCATCCCTCCTTTCCTGTAGATGGCCCAGTTCTTCTGGTGAAATGCCGTCTCCCCACCAGACAGAGGCATAGGCTGGTTCTGTCTTGGTGATGATGTTTCCTGCCCTCACTTCTGTAACTAGCCCTGTGTATTGCTGACCATGGTCAGGAGTGTACGTTTTTGCTACATGATGTCATCTGAGAGCTCCACTCAGGATAGATATGTGTTATGCCTTCTTTCTCCTTTTGCCAAATAAAGTTCACAAATGAGAAACCAACACGTTCCTAGAGCAAATGTACCCTTTGTAACTTTCACAGGACCTGTCACATTATAGGTGATGGCAAGCATTTCATAAATGAAATTGGTAGGGATTTATGACTGTCTCTGTTAGGATCACTCTGAACTAACCCAAATTAACCCGCACCCTTCTCCCCCCGCAAAAAAAAAAAAAAATCTGTGTTTTCCATAGGAATCACGAGCCTGAAAAGCGCATAACCTTTTCTATATGGCACAGCTAAAGGATTTCTGAGAAGAAGACTTTAGGGGAAAGAAAGAAGCAGGCAGTACGTGTGTGTTTTGGGGAAAAGAAATGGAGAATGACGGAGCAGAGGTGGAGAGGAAGGTCACAGAATTTACAGGGAAAAAAGGATAATGTCTCCAAGTCATCTATTAATTTCCCACTAAATTCAACCAAATGTCAATAGACGGCATTCACATTACACAGAAATATGATGGCAAAGAAATTAATTTCAAATGTACACCACTTGTGAGCATACCCCAACTAGTGTGTGGGCATACCTCAACCAGTCTTTATCGAGGTAAGAGCAACATGACATTCCCTTTAACAGGCGCGATGCCAGCTAGACCTGACAGTGTCTCTGGAGCAACATAGAAGAGCATTTAGCTTTATCTGTGTCTTCACTCAGAAAAACAGAGGCGGTGGAAATAAGGGAAGTGCGTTCTCACCTTTTATACCACTTGTCTATCCTAATAAACTATGTGCGGATGCTCTATTTATAGATTTACTCTCATAAGGAAGGGGAGAAATCGAACTGGAAGAATAGCATTATTATTGTTATCAAACTAGGAGACTAGAGCTCGATGCTAGTAAGGAAATATAAGACATCTTTTCAATCAGATGTAGTGAATGCATTGTACGTGAAAGAGAGGGTAAAAGAAAATAGAAAGATGCCCACTTCTAACATTGACATTTTAAAGCAAGCACAGTGATCCCTGAACATGTATGTGAAGGTACCGATTTCTTGTTTAGTCAGGGTCTCATGGAACCCCAAACTTTTCAGAGAGAGAAAAACTTACGGGAAAACAAGTCATTTAATAAAATATGTAGTTATTTGCATGTAAGTAAACAATGATTTTTTTTTTCCTGAGCAGAGAATACAAGACTTACCTTTTAATTTAAAAAAAAAAGAGAGAGAGAGAGATGGAAATATCTTAAGTTCAGAACTTTGGATCTACCAATCTGTAGGTCACTGAAAATATTTGATTTTTTTTTTACTCTTTTTCATCACTTCTGGATCTAAGCCACTGAAGGGGAGAAGTTGGGGAGGGAGTAGAAAAAAGAGGCTTACTGACCTATTCCTTTAAGATGACATTCATTTGAATGACCAGAGGATAGACAGGCTCTCCAATGCCCTCTTTTCAGAGAGCTGAAGCCATATCCCCTTCTTCTTTCTGTTCCTTCCTCAGTGACATAACTTCTCCTGGGAGTCACTACTTTAAAACCTTGTGTTCTGCATACTCTAAACAATTTTGAGGAGAAGTTCACAAAGTTTAGGTATACAGGTGTGGTGAAGGCAGAAGACAGTGCTTGACAGCAAATCCAACTTACTTGTTTGAGCAGATTTCTTAGCCCAAGACAGAACTGGTTTCGGTGAAAATATCCATGGAACTAGAAAGACACTGTTTTGCATTAAGTGCAATATATATCCCCAATGTGACCATGGTGGAGCATTCTGTGGAGTAGCGGAAAAGCCCAAGATGTGGGGTTCCTTTTCCACTTTAAGAAAAGTGATTTGGGCTTACTCATTTAGCCTCTCTGAACCTGTTTTGACCCCTGGAAAACGGAGATACCAACCATGCTGCTGAGGGTTGCCAGAAGATTTGAATTAGAACAAGTATGTGAAATCTTTGCACAATATAAGTTTGATACAAGTGGTATGATCGATTATTTGAGGCCTCACCATCCTCAATTTTAAAATGAGTTGAATAAGATGATTTCTGAAATCCATTCTTGATCTAAGCTTATGAGTCTGTGGTTCTGTGAGAGAGAGATTTAAGTCATCGTTCAACCGCTTCTTTTTACTGGTCAAATCAGACTATTTCTTGTACTTTTTAAAAAATTATTCTAAAAAACACTACTGTATACAATCCATACTTACCAGTATATAAATTAAGCCCCTGATTTTCTTAATCTTCTAGTTTCTATACCTTTACATAGTATTTTTTTTTTTTTTTTTTTTTGGACCAATAACCACTTCATTTAGGAATCCTCATAGTCTAATCCAGTACTCTGGACAACAGCATCCTATCCATCACTCTATGTTGGCAGCTGACCATAAATAGATTACAGATGTGTCAAGATATGGATTACAAGTGTGCCAAGATACCTACTCACTTAGCCTTTCAGGATGGCTGAGCAGAACCGGAAGGCCAGAGTTCTGAGTAGCCTTGTCTGCTTATCCCAATGTATATAATCGGTATTAGTATTTTCTTTGTGTATCATGAGAGGAAACAGCTTGGAAATTATAGTCTAGACTAATCAAGTTTACCAAATTATTTCTGTTTTGTGGTAGCTAAGCATCAATCAATGCTAGCTTATCAATGATAACTTTGGATTTAGTCATTGCTATGGAATCAGTTTCACAAGTCTAAGAAAATGTGTGTCAGTAATATATTAATTTGAGTTTATAAAATTCTAATTTAAAGTACAACTGAGACATATAGGCAAAACAAATCATGTTTTAAAATTTCTCTAGGGCATAGAATTAAATTTTAAAAATTAAAATTGAAAAATCCTTACTATTCAAGTAAAAGCAGAATTTCTGTTTTCAACTGAAAACAAGTCATATTTGCAGGAGTGGGAAAGGAAAAAGGGAGGATGTCTGCAGATAAAGAGAGATAATCAAGTTTTCCTTATGAATAAACATCTGCCAGCATTCCTGCAAAGGAGTTGTTTTCACCATTTTTGTATGTAACATTCAGATTTTGCAATTAAGTAAGAAAATTTACCATTTAACTCCTTCCAAGGATACTCAGGTAAAGTACTAGCATATTACCTATCTAAAAACTCCTGCCTTTTTATTGTTGTTATTTTTTTAAAAGCCTGAAGAGCACTTCATACTATTGTAAAACTCACTTGGATCTTAGGAAATTATAAAAAGATAGAAAAAACAATTTCTGTTTTTCATTTTCATGGCTAAGAGAGATGAGAGATTTCTAACATTCTTTAATTGACCCAGAAACTTTAAACCTTAAGCTGCCTTGACTATTAGTTAAATATTGTTCAGAGCTTACTGCTTGCTGAGAGAATTTCATGTTCCTGCTTACCCCTAAACATTTCGTAGCACCATAAGTTGTCATTGCACATTTGTGTAGTTATTTATTTCTTCAAATTTCTCATTAACCCCAGGTTGTTGTTTGCCCTGTTCCAAATATAAACCAAACTCTTCTGGTTTGATTTTAAAGGCCAAGTTTTTTTTTTAACATTGGAAAGCTAGAATGGTTGTAGAATGAGAAAAAAACAATAGTGCCAGTTATAAGATGGAATTGGATATTTGACAATGCATAGCAGAAATCAAAATAGTGTCTTATTGACAAAACTTCTTGTTCTCTCAAGTTAAAATTCTGAGTCAAGCAGTCCAGCCTAGGACATTAGCCACTAGGGATCCAGGGTTCTCTTATTTGTCTACTTTACCACGGAACATTCCATCTGTAGGCCAGGCTCGGTGGCTCAGCCTGTAATCCCGCGGCTTGGGAGGCCGAGGTGAGTGAATTGCCTGAGCCCCGGGCTCGAGACCCGCCTGGGCAATTTGGCGAGCCCTCATCTCTACAGTAAATCAAAAAAATTAGCCGGGCGTGGTAGTGCACGCCTGTAGTTGCAGCTCCTTGGAAGGCTGAGGCGGAAGGATTGCCGGAGCCCAGCAAGTCGAGGCTGCGGTGGCCGGGAGCGGGTGACAGAGTGAGACTCCAACTCAAAAAAAAAAAAAAATGTCTCATGGCCCAAGATGACTGCTGAAGCACCAGTCATGGTATATGACAAATGGTCACCCACATTCTCTCATAGAATCCTCCCAGATGTTTCACACAATGGTTTTGTTGCAACTCATTTCAATTCAGACACATGACACATAGAGCTGCTAGGGAGGCTGAAAAATGTCACTTATGACCGGCCACTGCAAATAAAATTGGGATCTTGTTAAAGAAGATGATGACGAATGATGATGTTGGCAATTAACAGTTTGTACCCTATCATTTAGGACTATTTACAAAAAGTGAAAATGTATTTTTTTGTTCCACAAATGGTAACAGGAATGAGATGAGCTCAGAACTTGACAAAAAATAGGTTATTGTCATGAGACAAAATAAAGTTGTGCTTATCATTATTGTATGGAATACTTTTTTTTTTTCTATACATTCATCCCCATGGTCAGGCAAAGCAATGACTCAAGGTGATGTACATTTCCAGGAATAACCAGCAAGTTCCAATACCTGTTCCCCTGTGAGTCCTATCAAGAAAATTACACATTTTTCAGCTGCTGTCCACTGAGACGGTGCTAACTTCCTACGAAGCAATTCTTTCCCATTTAAAATTTTGAGCTCCATGCCCTGTACCAATGCATCTCCAGCAGTACAATTAATCTAACTTACTAATCTGTTTTTGTAAAAACACCGCTTAAAACATTCAAATCAGCATATCTTCAAGGCTTTTGTTAAGTCATTAATCATCAAGTTATTTAACCTGAATTATTTTATAGACATGTTTTTACCAAAATGTTGTTTTCCACATGCTACTTTATTTTATTTAATTTTTTTTAGATGCAGGGGGTAAACGTGTATTTGTTACATGGACATATTGTGTCGTGGTGGGGCTTGCGTCTCAGGTGGCCCATTCCCCAGACAGTGAACATCATGTACCACAGGTAGTTTCTGAACCCTAGTCCCCCTCAACCCTCCCCACTCACTAGTGTTCCCAGTGTCTATTATTTCCATCCTTGTGACCATTTAGCTTCCACACGTGAGTGAGAACATGCGGTGTTTGGTTTTCTGTGTCTGGGTCAGTTTACTTAGGACGATGATCTCCAGCTCCATCCATATGGCTGCAAGGGACATGATTTCATGCTTTTTTTATGGCTGTGTAGCACTCCACATTTTCATCATCCACTGATCGGTTGATGGGCATTTGAGTTGAGTCCACATCTTTGCAATGGTGAAGTGGTTTTTCTCATACCCTTTTTAAAACACTGGGGGGCTGAGGTGAGTGAATTGCCAAATGTTGGAAACATTTGACTTTCATCTACTTTCTCTGGCTAATATAGCTCCTTGGGGTTTGTTTTCATTTGAAAAAGATGGACACCACACCCCACTGTGATATTCAGGGTAGAATTGCCTGAGCCCACGGGTTCGAGACCCGCCTGGGCAACTTGGCGAGACCTCATCTCCACAATAAATCAAAAATCAGCCGGGCATGGTAGCGCGTGCCTGTAATTCCGGCTACTCGGAAGGCTGAGGCGGAAGGCTCGCCGGAGCCCAGCAAGTCGAGGCTGCAGTGGCCGGGAGCAGCCACTGCACTCCAGTCTGGGCGAGAGTGAGACTCCAACTCAAAAAAACAAACAACAACAAAAAACCCCATAAGATTCCATTAAGGATAGCCTGAACAACATCATCATGTTGCTAAAATTATTAGGAAGCAGGATTAACACTTTAACTTACTATGTTGTCATTACTAGGGACATCCTTGCCTCTTTGTATTTTCACTGGTTGGTAGGCTTGTGCAGAAAGAATAAGTAAATCTAAAGCCAATATTCTATTTGCTTGAGTTGTAGTGAAAAACAGAAATGAAGGGTTTGGAACCAGTATGAATACATTTTTTTTCTTTGTGTGTTAGCTTATGTATTTTTAACATCTGCAACCATGAATGGTTAAGTTGGCAATCATTTATGAAATAGCAAGGTAAAAATGGAAAACAACTGGTTTATTAGGAGAAATAGCCACCAGCCTCAGAGTCAGAAGACCTGAGTGTGAGTTTCAGCTTGCGCTATATCAGTTTCCTGTGGTGGGTCCAGGTAGAGCGAAACAGGGAAGAAATAGAAATGCCAGCTCTATCTTCCTAGAGATGTTGCAAAGAACAAATCTGATGATTTAATGCCAAAGTCTTTCTTGAACTGTGATGTCTTGTGAACATAGAAGTTATTTTATCCACGAAGAATAAATATATCTTCTACTGGGATCTGAGATACGAGAAACTACCTACACATATGAAAAATCTGGTTCCCGGTTCAATGATTACCGATGTAAGGTCAGGCTTTTGGAAGATCACTAAATATATATTAGAAGAAAATACTAGTTAGGAAATAGCTGTCCACTAGCCACGTTGGAACATTTGACTTTCATCTACTTTCTCTGGCTAATATAGCTCCTTGGGGTTTGTTTTCATTTGAAAAAGATGGACACCACACCCCACTGTGATATTCAGGGTAGTATCAACACGATATATCATGCACATCCCAGAGAGCCCTGGGCCTTTCAAAGTGTACTGTCTGTTCTACCTTTACAATGAGGGCAGTTGCTAGCACACTCTGGAGTTGCTTGACACCTAGCATGGAATATAACTATCCATTCAAAGGCAGAGCTCTGTTCTCTTGTCTCCATTATCTCAGTAGTCCCTAATGCAGTGTCTTACACAGGTGCTCAACAAAGGGCCACTGAATCAAAATGTTTATGGCAATTAGAATAAGTGGAAATGAAAATGAACAAGAAATGGCAGGTAGTGTTAATGCTTAGCCAAATATCTAGGGAGAAAAATGTCTATTAAATATGGAAAATGGCAAAGCAGTTCTCCCTTAGAACTTACTCCAACTCAGTTTTCCCTACCTTCATTTCTACCAGCCTCTACCAGCCAGCAAAAACAAGCTAAGAAAAGCAAAAACAAGAGGGTATCTAATTAAGCTTATAAAGCATTCACACCCAGACATTTGCCACCATGTTTACACACTAAGGCACCAGCATATTACCCTTGACAGAGACCCTCTTGCCTTCACTCTTATTTTTTAACACAGATCTATTAAGGTCTAACAATCATCTTCTGGTATCTCCCTAACACAATTGAAGAGAAAAAATAAGAGAAGATGCTCCCTAGCATAGGAGAAGATAAGAGATAAACACACCAATGATAACTAGAAGTGATCTTTGATAGCAGAGGAGGTGAAAACAATACTATGAAAAGCATCCAGACGGAATTTCAAACAATATCGGTTTGCTGCCATTTGGATGTTGAACAAACAACTTCCACATCCCAGCATCCCTTAGGGAAAATCTGAATCATAGTAATTTTGTTGTTAAAAGTGATGACCCAGCTGGGCTCGGTGGCTCAGCCTGCAATCCCGCGCCTTGGGAGGCTGAGGTGAGTGGATTGCCTGAGCCCACGGGTCCGAGACCCGCCTGGGCAAGCGAGACCTCATCTCTACAATAAATCAAAAAATTATGTCGGGCGTGGTAGCACACGCCTGTAGTTCCAGCTACTTGGAAGGCTGAGGCGGAAGGATCGCCGGAGCCCAGCAGGTCAAAACTGTGGTGGCCAGGAGCATGCCACTGCCCTCCAGTCTGGGCGACAGAGTGAGACTCCAACTCAAAAAAACAAAAACAAGAAAAAAAAAACAGTGTAATAACCACATCCATGTAGCTAAGCTCCAGAGGGCCCTGCTGATGGACTTAGGGTTAAGACTTCCAGATGCCTCTTTCCTGGGATTTTCCTCTGTCTGGGGCCAAGACTAGAATAAACTAGTCTGTCCAGTGCCTCCTTTGGGGAAGTGAGTTTTTTTCCTCCCATTTCATCTCTAGATATGTCACTCTCTCAACTTGAAGTCAGCATCTCCAAACTTACATCTCCACTTCTGTCTTCTGTTTAATTTTTAATATTGTTAATCATTCTATTTTTTTTATCGATCTGACTGTCATTTTGTAGAAAAAAAATTTTTAAAAATTGTCTTTCTTGAAAATGTAAAACATGGGAAAGTGCCTAGAAAAGTATCTATTACTAAAAACTAAATTTTAGCAAATGCAAAGTAAGACTGCAGCCCACTATAATTCTGTGTCCTCATCCCTAGCAGACAGCAGTTGGTGATGGGTTATTTTGGCTGGGCCAGGCAACACTTGATCTCTCACACAATGTGGGTAGGAATGCACCCTGTAGCAGCCCCTTGAAGATAGCTCTGCGCTGCCTTGTGAGGTGGGAACACATGCCTGTGACTCAGTGATCCTATCCCCAGGTATATGCTTATAGGACCCTTACTCGTGTGCAGCCAGAGGCAGGCACTGATGTGGACAACCAAACTTCTTGTAATATGTTAAGCAGCAGCAAGATTAACAGATGCATTGTGGGTTCTATCATGCAAATGAACAGGCCACAGCTGTCCTTTTTTGAAACATAAATTCCATAGCACACAAGGCTTCATAAACATCCAGGGACCCATCGAGTTAAAGCAAAAGAACAAAATGAAAAGCATGCAGTTTAGACTGGTGGTTCCTTCTGGGAGGAGGGGCTGGGATCAGTGGGGAGCATGCAAGGAGTTTCAGACAATGCTGGTTTTCCTAGGATGGGCAGGGTGCCCACGGGTATTGTATTATTGTTGTTACTATTCAGGCTGTGCCTATATGTGACACACATCCTTAAACGTGAAGAAGAGATTCTTCTTTCTCATGAGTGGAGAAAGTGGTGAGCCGGGGGTGGTATGGATGGACTGAGTTTGGGTCCCTGGGCCTCTGCTCCACGCAGGGTTGCAGTTGGGATACACTGTCACACACACACACACACACACAAAACCTTTGTTGGTCACCTGACACTCGGATGCAATTGGGCATCTGGCATTTTAAGTTGCTAAGCATAGCAGGCCTGTCTCCAAGGTGGTTCAACTGAACTCTGCTAAGCAGATGCCAGGACACAAGGCGAGCTTCCTGCTCTCTCCAAAAGACCCCCACGCCCAACATTCCCACAAAATACCAGTGACCACCCTCGAAAGGTCAGAGTTGGGCAGACATGATATGACATAAAGGGACAATGGGCTTGGGTGTGACAGTGTGAGCCGTCTTTGCAGCTGGCTGATAAGCAGCTTCTTTTCAAAGACACTCATTTCACAACTCATCTTTTGAGGGCAACATCCACCAGCTAGCTGTGGACACACAGTTTGGCAAAAAGGTCTTTGGGTATCTGATGAGGATGGGGGCTGCCAGGATTGTAAAATATTTGAAAGACAGAAGTTATTCAAAGTTATCTCTCTGGTAAGGAGCATGGCTCTTAGAAGACACATATCACTGACTTCTCATGGAAAGGATTTCACCAGCAGGAGATCTTTGCATCACTGCTTGGCTGGTCCAAGGGAGGTATCAGGGCACCCGGCATCTTGAAGCCAATAAGGGACAGCAGAGCCCACAGGGAAGCCGCCCAGCCTGTCTACCAGTGTTGGGTGCAGCTTGATATCAGGACAGCACACGGCAGGGGAATCCTCCTTTGGAATGTAGCTCGCGGGGTCTCTGGGGATCCTCTTTAAAGGTTATGCCATGGCCAGGCTCGGTGGCTCTGCCTGTAATCCCTGCACTTTGGGAGGCCAAGGCGAGTGGATTGCCTGAGTCTGAAGGTTTGATACCCACCCAGGGAACTTGATGAGACCTCATCTCTACAGTAAATAAAAAATTAGCCGGGCATGGTAGCTTGCCTGTAGTTCCGGCTACTTGGAAGGCTGAGGCAGAAAGATTGTCGGAGTCCAGTGGGTGGATGCTGGGGTGGCTGTAAGCATGCCACTGCACTCCAGCCTGGGAGACAGGGTGAAATTCCAACTCAAAAAAAAAAAGAAAAAAGAAAAAAAAAGGTTATGCCAGTCAGTGGTCACACTTTCACATGTGGAGGTGCTGGAGCAAATCATTTGGAGAGTAAGTACACTCCAAGCAGGTATTTAAGGGACCTTTCTTCTTGCTGCCAGACCCACATTGTCACCTAATGTTGCAAGGGAGTTTTTACTCCTGACTACTGGGGGTTTGATAGAGACTTGCATGTGCATGATTTTCTTTCTTTTTCAGAGTCGGAGTCTGACTTTGTTACCCATGCTGAAGTGCAGTGGCACGCTGCTCATGGCCACCACAGTCTTGACCTGCTGGGCTCACGCAATCCTTCCACCTCAGCCTTCCAAGTAGTTGGAACCACAGGTGTGCGCCACCACTCCCAGCTAATTTTTAAATTTATTGTGGAGACAAGGTCTTGCCAAGTTGCCCAAGCTGATCTCAAACCCATGGGTTCAGGCAGTCTCTCACCTCCACCTCCCAAAGTGCTGGAATTGCCACCATGCCTGGCCTGCATTTGCATGATTTTCAAAGACTGATGAGCAGGCATGTCAGACCCGATGTTCTTCCCAGAGATTATAGCTGGTGCCGGGAGAGCTTTAGGAGCAAGAAGATGGACTCACCATGTGAGCTGAAAGTTGGCTTGGCATGTTCTCAGAGCGCTCTTATACTAATTAGTCAGTCATGGCCTCAAAAGATAAGACTGAAAAAAATGGTATCGTAAACATGAGGACTATGTCAAAAAATAAAGACGTATGTGCTTTCAGCAGGGACTGATGTCACCCAGGAGTCCTCACCCGGGGATGGTACTTGCTCAAGGGAGAGCATTGGAAATATCGCCATGGTGGTTCCGGCAATGTTGCCGAAGTGCCCTGACTGGGGACAAGGGACAGCAGGAAATGCTAAACATCCTGCAATGCACGCGAGGGAGGATCCTCCCAGCCCAATTGCCCACAGGGCCACCACCGTTACAAAGATCCGAGGACGAAAGACAAGCGTGATCACGTTCCGTCGCCTTGTTGAGCTTCTATTCTGGTCCAGCCTGCTCTCGGAGGAAAAGCGTTTGCCCTGACCACAGTCTGCCAGTAAATTCAGGTATGTTTGAGATAATGATGTGTAGTCTCCATTTATTGACTCTGTATTTTGCAGCAGGGAGGCAGTCTCTCTGGAGAAGTTTTCATTAAATAGGAGCAAGAAAAAGAAAAACAGATCTAAGTGAGAGGAAGTTTGCTAATCAGTCTTTCCTGCTGGGTTAATAGGAGAGAAATGAATAAAAATTCTGGACTTTGGTTACTTTGGTACTTTAGTCCAGAAAATTGGAGAAGTCTCTTCCCCCAATGATGTAGTTTGTTACCTCTCCTGGTGAGCATGGAAGTGGTTACAGGCAAATAAGGTAGTGAATGAAAACATCTTGAACAACTTGAGGAGGGACATAAACGTATGTAAGGACAGTAGTGCTAGTAGGTATATCTAGGCACAGACCACCAGTATCTCCTAATAAAAAGGTTTGGGGTAGGGAGAGAAACAACTGAATTCCAGTGAGTGAACTTCCAGATTTATTTAGTGGTGATGATGATAATAATAATAATAAGGACAGTAACAGCGAAAACTACCATTCATTACCTGATATACATGCTATATGATAGGTTTTTACGTGATAGTTTTGCTTTGTTTTTTTGCAAAGGTAATGCCATTTAACCTCTACAAAAATTTACTAAAGTGGATATTAATGTCTTTATTTTAAGATAAGGAGACTGAGGCTCAGAGGAGTGAATTCACTTGTACAAGGTCACACAGCTATGAAGAGTCAAAGCAAGGAGGATTCAGGCTTCTAACCACAGCCCCACTACACCCCACCCCCGCTGGCTCCTGATGTACCTCTGGTGAGAGCCTAAGAGTGTCTTGTGCCCACTTGATGGGAATCTCAAGGACAATTGCCTGGCTTATAATTTTCACATATTCAACCTACAGTGCATCAAAAAAAGTGGTCAGATAGAGCAACACACTCCATCATCCTCCAAAAACTTGTTTTGTTTGGCACCTGGGCTCAAGCAAACTGGGTGAGAGCCGTGCTTCCAGGAGATGGATGGAGGAGTCTCGTTTTCCCTAATGCCTACCCATGGAGATGAGCATCTGTCTCCAGCATGGTGGCAGGTATAAAGACGTTTATTTTCACAGTAGAAGAAACCACTGTATAGTTGATATTTAGACATAATGGTGATGGGATGTAGTATTTGTACTCCTCAGCAGTAGGTCATAGCATGCAAACAAATTCTTAGATGTCTCCTTTCAAGTGGAAAAAAACAAAATGTTCAGAATATGTATACGTTTCTTTTCTCACGTTCATTATATGGAAGCTGTGGCGATCAACGCCCCTAGTTTATAGATTTTTTAAAAAACAGAGAATTAAATAACCTAATAGTGTATTAGTCAGTTTTCTCCAGAAAAACAGAACTAATATATATCCTCCTGAACTTAAAATGGAGTTATGGGTCAGGCACGGTGGCTCAAGCCTGCAATCCCAGCATTTTGAGAGGCTGAGGTGAGAGGATTGCCTGAACTCAGGGGTCCAAGAACAACTTAGGCAACTTGGTGAGACTTCTTCTCTACAAAAAAAAAAAAAAAAATTAACCAGGCATGGTAGCGCATGCCTGTAGTTCCAGCTACTAGGAAGGCTGAGGCAGAAGGATCACCTGAGACCAGCAAGTTGAGGCTGCAATGGCCGTGATCATGCCACTGCACTCCAGCCTGGGTGACAGAGTGAGACTCCAACTCAAAAAATAAAAAAATAAAAAAAAATTGGGTTATGTCCCAACAAACTCATCATACATTGAAAATATTGTAATTCAAAAATGTATTGAATATACCTAAACTATAAGCATTATAGCTCAGCCTAACCTACTTTAAAAATACTCAAAACACTTACCTGAGCCTACAGTTGGGCAAAGTCATCTAACACCATGTATCTTTTATGACAAAGTGTTGAATATCTCATTCAATTTACTGAATACTGTCCTGAAAGTAAAAAACAGAATGGTTGTATGGATACACAAAGTATGGTTTGTAACTGAACGTGTATCACTTTTGCACCATCATAAAGTTAAAAAACCTAAAGTCGAACCATTGGAAGTTGAGGACCATCTCTATGTATATATAAAGAGATTTATGATAAGGAATTGACTCACATGATTATGGAGGTTGGGAAATTCCACAATCTGCCATCTGCACCTGCCAGATAACTGGGAGCACTGATGGTGTAAATTTCAGTCCAAAGGCAGGAGATGAAGACTATTGTCCTGGTGAAACAGTCAGGCAGAGAGGGAAAATTCTCCCTTCTCCCGCCTTTTTGTTCCATTCAGGTCTTCAATAGATTGCACAATGCTTACCTGCATTGAGGAGGGCCACCTGTTTTACTCAGTCTACTGATACAGATGTTACTCTTATTTGGAACATTCACAGTGACACCCAAATAATGTTTAACCAATTATCTGGGCACCCCGTGGCCCAGTTGACACATAAAATTAACCATCATGAGTAGCATTCAAGATTAGACCAAATTCATGTCAAGATTATTTATTCAACAAATATATTTTGAGTGCCTAATGTGGGCTTGACATTGCTAAGCTCTAGGGATTCAAAGATGAGCCAGTTGGCATGGTTTTTATAACCCTGAAGCTTTCAGTTTAGTGGAGTCAAGCATTAATCAAATAGTCAAACAAATAGTGAAACATGAACATTTTCCCCTGTATAGTCAGGGATAAGCCTATCATGTACTCTCTCACCACTTCTATTCAGCATTGTACTGAATATCCCACCCAGAGCAATAAGGCAACAAAGAGACATACAAGTCACACAGAATGAAAACAAAGAAGGAAAATCATAGTTATTAGCAGTTAACATGAGTGTGTACATCAAAACAGTATGGAGTCTGCAAAAACAACTACTAGAATTTTACAAGACCCCAGAATTCAAGGTCAATGTGGTAGCTTGTTCCAAGATTCTCCTATCAATTTCTTTCCTCACTGTTTGTGTATGACATTGCCCTGTTGAGAGGTGAAATCGATTTCTCCCAACCCCTTGAATCTGGGCTGGCTTTAGTGATTTGCTTTACCAAAAAATGAGGTGGAGATGACATCCTAGGACAACTGAAGTGAGGTCATAAGAACATTCTCTCTGGGGGATCAGGCCCCATGCACAATTTCCTAGTATTGTGAGACCATAATGCTGTGAGAGAAGCCCTCATCATAGAGAAAGACATTAAAGAATGAGATGCTCTTGGGGTGGAGGCAGATGGGGGGGGAGAGAGAGAGAGAACGAGAGAGAGAGAATGACAAGGAGCCCATAAATGCCAGACCTTATGAGTAGGAAAGTCTATGTTTATACCATATGAATCAGAGACGAACCACCTAGGTAAACCCCTTCTGAATTTGGGATATAAAAAAACATGAGTGAAATGCCATGTTTTGAGCCACTGCGTTTTTTTAAAAACTTTTTTTAAAAAGTAAAAAAAAATTAGATGGGCGTGGTGGTGGTAGTCACAGTTACTTGGGATGCTGAAGTGGAAGGATTATCCAAGCCCAGGGGGTTAAGGCTGCCATGATCTGTGATTGTCATGGTCATGCCACTATATTCCAGACTGGGCGATAGAGAACTTGATAGTAGCTAGTGGCTACTATGGTGGATGACATCATTCTATAAGAAAACATGGGGGAATAGCTCCAAGACATTGGGTAGGCCAAGAGTCTTTTAAAGAAGACATTAAAAGCACCAGCCATACAAGAAAGGGTCACTGTTTTTGTTTTATCAAAGTGAAAAAAATTGATTATCAAATGGTACTGTTAAGAGAATAAATAGGCAGGTCACAAATGGGGGGAAAAACATTCACAATACATGCATCTCATTTCACAAAAGACTCATATCCACACTGTATAAAGAAATCAGCAATCAGATGAAAAACCAACCCAATAAAAACAGTCTATTCAACAGACACTTCATGGAAGAAGCTCTATAAATGCCCAATAAGTGCAGAAAAAGGTGCTTATTATTCATTAGAAGAATGCATATTAAAATGACAATGAGGCCAGGCATGGTGGTTCATACCTATAATCCCAGCAATTTGGGAGGCTGAGGCAGGCAGATAACTTGAGCCCAAGAGTTCAAGATCAGCCTGGGAAATATAGTGAAATTTTTTCTACAAAAAATTTAAGTAAAAAAATTAGCTGAGTGGTGGTAGTCACAGTTACTTGGGATGCTGAAGTGGAAGGATCATCCAAAATCAGGAAGTTGAGGCTGCCATGATCCGTGATTGTCATAGTCATGCCACTACACTCTAGACTGGGCAGCAGAGTGAGACCCTGACTCAAAAAAACCCCCCAAAACCAGCAAACAAAAACCCATACAAACAAACCTACACACAATGAGATACCATTTCACATTCATTAGAGTGACTAAAACACAAAAAAAGACTGACAATACACACACAGGATACATGGAGCTGATGGACCTCTCACGTACAGTTATATCTACATCTATCCTATAACGCAGAAGTCCACTTTCAGGTCTCTACCCAAGAAGAATGAAAACATATGTCCATACAATGACTTCTACAGTGATTTCCGCAGTAGTCTTATTTACAACAGCCAGGAACTAGAAATGACTGAATGTTCATCAGTTGGAGAATAAATGCACAGGTTCAGCTACATTCCTACAGTAGGGTACTACTCACAATGAAAAGAATCTACTAATACATGCAACTGCATCTATGAAGCCAGACACTAAAGCATGCGTGCTTTATGCTTCTGTTTATATGAAACTGAAGAATAAATAAAGCAGACCTGCAGTGAAATAAATCAGAATAATATTTGTGTCTAAGTGTGCAGCTTGCCTAGAAAGAGACATGAGGACATTTTTAGGGTGTTAAAAGTATTCTATGGTTTGTTTGGGGTGGTGACTTTATGGAGGGAGAGATATGTCAAACATATTGAATTGAATACTTGAGATCTGCACACGTTAATGCATGTAAATAATACCTCAGTTAAAATAATTATTACACAAATGAATGCACACGTGCAATTTTCTGAAGAGAAGGGGTATGGCTCTATCAAGGCTGTAGTGGAAGGATCTAGCCCTGTGTGCCCTGAGCAAATGAAGACTGTGCCCAGATATGGGGGAAGGTTAGATCACAACAGGATATCAGCATGGATACACCCCACCAAGATTACAACCAGGGTATCAACACAAGCAGGGAGGTGAGGCAGGAGCTTGGGGTCTGGGGAGCTGCAGGTACAGTCTTAAGTCCTGGCCAGGTAAGCAGTGGTGTATTGGGGGAATGAAGGGTTGCCAACCTGGCTGACTGGTCATACGAGGTTTTGGTGGAGATTCTTTTCTTAAGAGTGGGGGGAAGGCGTAAAAAGGAATGTGAAGAATGTTGCTGGTAATTTGATGGGTATTGCGTTGAATCTGTAGATTGCCTTAGGTAGGATGGACATCTTCACTATGTTGGTTCTTCCAATCCATGAGCATGGGATATTTTTCCATTTGTTTGTGTCCCCTTTGATTTCTTTGAGCAGTGTTTTGTAGTTTTCTTTGTAA
>CAUYQG010002780.1:0-17678 GCA_963574415.1 Tarsius wallacei
TTAATTACATTTATGGTTTTACGAATGTTGAACTGAACCAGCCTTGCTTCCCAGGGATGAAGCCTACTTGGTCATGATGAATGATTTTTGAGATGTGTTGTTGAATCCGGTTTGCTAGGATCTTGTTGAGAATTTAGGATCTATGTTCATGAAAGATATTGGCCCATAATTCTCTTTCTTTATTGGGTCTTTACCTGGCTTGGGTATCAATGTGATGTTAGCTTCGTAATGTAATTTGGGGAGAGTTCCATCTTTCTCAGTTGCCTGGAATACCTTCAGTAGGATTGGTATGAGCTCTTCCTTAGTTGTCTTGTAGAATTCTGCTGGAAGGCCATCTAGTCCAGGGATTTTTTTTGCAGGTAGTTTTCTTATTACATAGTCAATTTTCTTGATTGTTATTGGTCTATTCAGGGTCTCAATTTCTTCTTGTTTCAACCTAGGCAGGTTGTGTTATGACAGAAAGTCCTCCATTTCCTTAAGGTTTTCAAGTTTGTTTCTATACAGGTGTACAAAGTAGTCTCTAATGATCTTTTGTATTTCTCCAGGGTCAGATGTGACTTCGTCTTTTGTGTTTCTGATTGTGCTTATTTGGGTTTTTTCTTTCTTTTTCTTGGTCAGTATAGCTAGGGGACCGTCGATCTTGTTTATCCTTTTGAAGAACCAGATTTTTGTTTCATTGATTTTTTGTATTATCTTTTTGACTTCTATGTCCTGGATTTGGGCTTTTATTTTGGTGATCTGGATTCTTCTGCTGATATTAGGGTTTTTGTGGTCCTGCTTTTCCAGCTTCCTTAGGTGGCTTGTTAAGCTGTTAATTTGTGATCCTTCCATTTTCTTCATGTGCGTTTGTAGTGATATAAGTTCCCCTCTTACTACAGCTTTCATGGCATCCCAGAGATTATGGTAAGATATTTCTTCATTTTCATTTGTTTCCAGGTACCTTTTGATCTCTGTTTTGATTTCATCATTGACCCAGGAGTTGTTTAGCATCATGCTGTCTAGTGTCCATGTCTTTGTGGGTTTTACGGGAACCTTGTTGGTGTTAATGTTTATTTTTATTCCACTGTGGTCCGAGAAGGTGCATGGTAAAATTTCGGTCCTTTTAAATTTGCTTATGCTTGATTTATGGCCAAGTATGTGGTCGATCTTAGAATACGTTCCATGCGGTAATGAGTGGAATGTGTATTCTGTGGTCTTTGGGTGGAGTGTTCTGTAGGTATCAATTAAGTCCATTTGGTCAAGAGTCACATTGAAGTTCTGGATCTCATTGCTTATTTTTTGTCTGAATGATCTTTCTAGAGTTGTGAGTGGAGTATTATATTCCCCAGTTATGATGGTGTTAGAGTCGATATCTTTCTTTAGTTTTCCCAGAATCTGCTTTATGATAGTTAGCGCTCCTATGTTTGGTGCATATATGTTTAGGATAGATATTTCTTGTTGATGGAGTGAACCTTTTATCATTATATAGTGGCCCTCTGTATCTTTTTAAATTTTTGATAGCTTAAATGGTATTTTGTCTGAAATTGGGATCATGACTCCTCCTTTCTTTTGTGTTCCATTCACCTGAAAATTTGTTTGCCATCCTCTTACTTTGAGTCTGTGCATGTCCTTTCTAGTGAGATCGATCTTTTGAAGGCAGTATATTGCTGTGTGGTGGTAGTTTATCCATTTTGCCATTCTCTGTCTTTTCAGTGGTGCATTTAGTCCATTCATGTTCAGGCTAATTATTGAAATGTGAGAGTTTGTCCCTATTATAGAGTTGTTGTTCTTCCACTTGGTTTTTTTGTCTTTCTTTTGGTTTTGGGGTTGGTTCATGTGTGTTTTATTCTTTTGCCTGTACTCTTGTGAAGAATGTTCTTTTTTTCCTTTTCTTCTGTGTTTAATACTTTCTTAAGTGTTTCATGTAGAGGTGGTCTGGTGGCAGCGTAGGTTCTTAGGGATTGGATATCTGGGAAAGATTTTAATTCTCCCTCACTGTTGAAGCTTAACTTGGCTGGGTAGGTTATCCTTTGTTGAAATTGTTTATCTTTTAGGACTTTGAAGATAGGGCTCCAAGCTCTCCTAGCCTGCAGGGTTTCTGTAGATAAATATGCTGCTATTTTAATTGGCCTTCCATGGTAGGTGATCTGGCCTTTTCACTTGCTGCCTTTAGGATTTTTTCTTTTATACCTACTTTGTTTAGGCGAATTATTACGTGTCTAGGAGTTGGTCTCCTCATTTGTTGTCTGCAGGGGTTCTCTGAATCTCTTGTGTTTGAATTTTTGCATCACTGATTAGATGAGGGAAGTTTTCTTGAATAATCTCATGAAAGGCTTGTTCCAGTGTGGTCTCTGTCTCTCTTTCTGACTCAGGAAGGTCAATTACTCTTAGGTTCAGTCTCTTGAAGTAATCGCTCATCTCTTGAAGGTTTTGTTCTGCCTTTTTGAGCTTGTTTTCTGTGTTTTTAACAGTTTGGATTAGTTCTATATTTTAGTCCTCAAGCTCTGAGAATCTTTCTTCTGCTTGGGTAATTCTGCTTTCCATGCTTATCAGTTTGTTATTTATTTCATTCACAGTATTCTTTACTGCTGTTATCTCAGTTATCAGCTTCTTCCTAGTTTCTTCTTGACTCTCCTCAATTCTTTTTAATCTCTCCCTAGTGTCTTGATATCTAGATTTGTAGTTTGAGACCAGTCATTCTGGGGGCTCTTCAGTTTGCATTCTGAAGTCAGTTTTCTCATGTCTGCCCTTCCAGGGGTATCTGAGAGACCCATATTCTTCTTTTGGTTTTTCTTCATTTGTGTAATTTCTCTCTCTCTCCTCCTTTCCTTCCCCTTCTTTAATTATGTTTTTCAGGGAAGGTGGGGTTGCTTTTGCTTTGCTTGTGCAATCTCCTGTTCTTCCTTATGAGGGCCCTCTGTCTTTGTTCACTTTTGAGGTTGGAGTGTGGGCTGCGGGCTGAACTTTTTGCAGTTTTGAGGTTTAATTGAGGGGGAAGCTGTGATTCAGAATCTATGTGCTGATTCCAGCATCCACCTACCGGTGTATGAGCCCACTGGAACCTATTTCCCACTGTCTTACAATCTTTCTGTGCAGCAGAATGTAGGTTTGGTCCCTTGGGAACCTAGGTGGAGGCTGCTGGTAGGTGGGCGAGGCAATGCAAATCTCTGCCTGGAGAATGGCCGAGGTGGCAGTTTCACTTTCGTGGATCTTTTCTCTCCGCTTGTTTGGGTCCCTGGGCAATCCACTATGATGGACTGTGGTGGCGTGAGAGGCACCGGGGATCTGCTGCACAGCTGAGCGCTGGATCCGGGGCACCACCGGCGAGCTGGGGTGGAGGAGGGGGTCGGGAGTTCCCTCCTCTGGAACTGAGAGCCTCTGATCAGCACCTCCTCAAGATATACTATTCCTTTACAAAAGCATGGGGTCGCACTGAGTGCCTCAGCCAGGGTGGGCCCAGAGCTCCTGAACTCCAAAACTCCAAAGGGCAGGCAGTGAGCAGCGAAAGTGGCCCTGGATCACTCACAGGGTATTTCAGCCAGTAATGGAATCGGTTTCTCTGAGGGGCGGGTGCCGAGAGCCTTCCAGGGTGACCGGTGGCTTGGTCTGGGCGAGATGATGTAGCCAGGGAGGGAGCCAAGACCCGAGACTCCCATGCACGGCAAAGCTGGGGGCCGCAATATCCGGCCCTGCGTAGGACCGAGGGTCCCCGGGCCTCAGACCAGTGTGACTGGCGGTGAGTGGGGGGGTGGGGGAAGGAAAGCAAGAGTCTATTTGGGAACTCACATTCGGACAATCTCACAATTCCACCTGTGCCATCACCATCTTACCGGAACTCCGATTCTCATTCTTTATATGCGATTCCTTCCTCTCCATATCTGGAAACATTTAAATGAGAAAAAAAAATCATTATTCTGAAATTTTACAAAGATATAACCTGAAGTTCATTTTTTTCTCATTTCAAGCCTTTTCAATTTGGATGGTCATGTTCCTCTGTTCTAAAATTTGTTCTATATAATTTATTTAGTACTTTTCTTCTCAGTATTGTATTAGGAGATCCCATATGTGTGTATCAGTAGATCTTTTTTTTTTTTTTGACATAGGATGATTCTCTAGAAAGGTATTAAATTAAATAGGCAGCAGGCCATTGTCCCAAGGCTGTTTCTGTGCTTTGAGTTTCTATTTAATGAGCTGTAACCTAACTCAGCACATAAATAAACCAAAATCTAACTTAATAGCATATTTTTTGAAACACATAGCTAGCTGTGTTTCAGCTAATTACCATCAGCTGAGCCTCAGTCAATCACAGGCTGCCAACTGATCAAACCATATCCAAATAAGGCAAATACTTAGCAAAACCCAATCAAGCAATTTCTGTGCTTCACTTTCATTTTCTGCCTATACATACTCCCCACCCAAGTTGTAAATTGAAGTTCTTTGAACCGCTTCTTGTTCTGAGTGCTGCCTTACTTGTGAATTATTATTTGGTCAAACTCTGTTAAATTTAATTTGTCTGAAGTTCTTTGTGTTGTTGTTATTTTCTTTTTAACAAAGGATAATGCCCATACCATCTTGCTTAAAGTATATGCTGGTCTGCTAGCACCCTGGCCATCTGAGAACTTTGACCTCCATGTGGATGTCAAGACAAAATGCAAAGAGTGGGGAAGAAAAGGGGAAGGAGGAAGGAAATTGAATTCATAGGCAAACTTGTGTTAATTTTCCTTTTTACATTCTGGAGCCCCCCTCACTCTCCTTCCCATTTCCCTTCCAAGCCCCTTGGTCACTCTTCTTTGTGCTGATACTCCTGAATCTAGAGCCTCCCTGGTTACAACATTTTAAGGAGTAAGCATTTCAGGGAAGAAGAGGAGTAATCATCAGACTCCATGAGCTGTAGAGGGAGATAGAAAGCCAAACTGTTCTTTACACATGCTTCCATCAGTTCTCGTGAGTCAGACCAACTGACACTCTCCTTCAGAGATACCCAGTACTTCAAATCCAGGGCATCTCCAAGGTTCTACAACACAACCAGTATATTATGCTTTAGCATTCCTCCTTGCATGCACTGAGGTTAGACTTTCTCTGCTTTGCCTAGTCAGTTGCCAGCCATCCAAAACTTAGATGTTGGCATTGAATGGATTTTCAGGGGGAAAGGAGATAAGCCCATGGTAAGAAGTTGTTTTCTGAAGCAGCTAATCCAGGCCGTATTTTCTTCCCCACTCTTTGCATTTTTGTCTTGACATCCACATGGAGGTCAAAGTTCTCAGATATGTAAATAAGTTATCACAGGAAGAATTTGAGAATTATTTCCTTAGATGTAAAGTAAGAAAGAAGCTGGAATAACAGACTTTGTAAAGTCTCTTTTCAGATGTTGCCATTCTTTGTACACCTCTTCTGCAGAAGGATAACAACAGATTGAATTGTTAAAAAGTTAAAAAAAAGAAAAGAAAGAAAATTGCATGAAGGAAATGATATAGTAAGATGGACAAGGAGCAGTACTCAGTGATTCTTACTCTGAAGATTGGTAGAAAAATACTGAATAAATATTTGCTCATATGCTGAAATTTAAAAGGAGTGTCTCTCAGTGTGCATGCCAGCTTAAGTATGGAGAGCACTACACTAGCCGAGAAGACATTATGGACCCATTTAAAGAATGACCCATGTGGGGTTCCAAACCCAGATGATGCTTCTACGTGTTGTGTGTGCATGCATGTGTATGCATTCATAAGCATACATGTTAATTACCATCCACAGAAACTGCTCCATTGTATAACTGAGATGGAAAGTTTACTTGTTCATTTAACAATTTGCAAAACTCTTTAACAAAAATTTAAAGAGTCCTCAGAAATGAAATATAAAGGCTACTCTTACATGTGGGTATAAACGCAAAAATATTAAATAAATTGCCAGTATATCAAGCTCAGCAAAATATTAAAAAACAACCTTTAGTTGACCATAAGCTATGTCATGAACTTAAATAATTTTTAAAGACATTAATCACTAATAATAGATTATTATGTCCAATAAAAATAGACATTTGAACAAATTCACATTCATTTCTGCTTTTTTGAAAAGCACATTTTAAAACAAAAATAGAAGAGTATTTAGAATGTAAATAAGCACCAAATAAAATAGTCCATGAAAAATTGAGTTTGGGTGATAGTTTTTAAAGCATATTAAATAACAGATTAAAAGAAAAATAGATTTCTTATTTGCAGAGCATCTCAGACGTTTTTATATGCTAATTATAAAATGAATTTGAATTTCAAATGTGAATTTCTGAGAAGCTATTTAATAGACAGTTTTACTATTAGTTCTCTTCCCCTCCCACCAGCATGCTTTGAGACTAATTTCTGTCATGACAAGAACGTCCATTCTTTATACTATAATATAGATTAGCTTTGTCCTGGAAGGTTCAGCCAATGCAATATGCTATGAGCAGTCATGAGGTTATTGAATATTATAAAGAATAATACTAATTCATCAATTTTTACAAATGACTTACTTGTCCTCTCAGTAAAACTGAAAATCAACTAAACACTAAGTGCACTGAAAGAGCAATCTATTTCTTATAACAAAAGTAACAAAGTGATACTTAGGCACAAGTTAAGCAAGACCTGGATACAACAATACGGATAAAATATAGGTGTACCAAGAGCCATAGAAGACCTGGAGAAATAACATAATGGTATGTTGCTAGATAGGAGTGGTACACAGCTGTTAGTCTTCCACAATTAATATTTGGTTTAATATAATAAAAGCCACAATGCTATTTATGTGGGAATAAGAGTAGACAGGAAAATGTATGATCATGTGGCTCTAAAGTACATTTGGAGGAATAAATACTGTAGAATTGCCCCCTTCCCAATTATAAAAAGGGCACAGAAAATAGATTTGCCAATCAGATATAAAAATATATTTTAAAGTTACCCTAGTTAATGTGGTACTAATAAAAGAACACACAGAAAGAAAAATTAAATCACATTGATAGGAAAGCAACAGGCTCTTTCAATGCATGTGTTTGTGAAAATTTCCTTAATACACAATAAATCAGTTATTACAAATAGTCTAGAGAAGAGAGAAGATAAGTTCATAGTCTTTCCTGGGGCGACAGATTTACTCCTGAAAAATATTCACAATATTACCCTTTCTTATAGCATAAACTAATATCTATCAGATACACTGAATATTTAAATGTAAAAAGTGAAACCATACAAGAAATAGTAATACCAAGGAAGGGGACAAATGATATTATTGATGCACTTGAAGATCTAGAAAGGGAAACTTCTTTATATCAATCAACTTCTTAAGACTAAAGGGCAAATACACACTGGAAAAAAATGAAAAATATGAAAAGTGTGCATCAAAATCAATGACCCATAGAGTAAATATAAATATGAGTAAGCTCATGACAAATTCGCAAAAGTAGAAATGTAAATAGTAAATAGAAAAACAAAAGCCCAACTCAGTGATTATCAAATAAATGCAAATTAAAAATAATAATGGTATGTTATGTTCACTAACAAATTAGCAAACATTTTTAAATGCTTAATTTTTGCAATGGTACAATAATAAGTACATGTCCAACACTACTAGTGATAGTATTCATTGGTATGTTTTTTCTAGAAAATAATTTAGTAACATATATATCAAGATTTTTGAAAAAGTTTGTTATTTTTGACCTAGTATTTCCCCTTTCAAGAATACAACCATGGGAAGTAGTGAAAAACACAAAGACAATAAATTATGCTCGAAATATTCATCACTATTTTTATTTATCAATAAAAATTTGTATGTATTAATAACAATGGGAGAAAGGTAGCCACTTCAAAAATAAAGAATAGTCACATATTTTGTGATAAGTTGAAATACTAAAATGTAATAGCAACTTTAAAATTTATATTTAAAAAGAATAGTACTCAATATCATCAAAAAGGGTCATGTTAGACTGTTATTAATAAAGAGGCAGTACACAAAAATGTATTTGTAGGACGATCCCAAATCATCTTCAGAGAAGACTGGGGAGAAAAAAACAACAACATTGTTGACATCATTACTTTCTAAAAACTCAAAATTATTTTCAACACTTAAAAGATTCTCTAAAATAAACTTTTATTCATTAATATCAGGCAAAAACAGCACATTATACTTTAAAAACTGAGTGAGTTTAATGAATGAATGCATTTCTCCTGCAGTTTTATTCTATTCCTAGAGAGGACCTGGGGAATCTACATTGAGCTGTGTTTCTCAGAGGAGGACTTTGCCCACATGATTTTCAAGAGGAAAAAAAAGAGTAAAAACTTTATAGATCAAGTGAAAGAAGGTAAAATTAGCTATGCAATGGTATATTCGTTATAGTACTTTTCTGAGACAATAATCAAAATAATATAGAAAATATACATTTTCAGCAAGCTAGATAAAGTTGGCAATAGATCAACACATAATGATGTTTCTATCATGATATTTTATGTTTTATTTGCTTCCTGGTTTAAGGTTGTATCATCTTTAAAAATATAGATTTTTATCATCTATTATGTAACCCTCTTTGTCTTCTACATTCAAATATTTTATTGATTGGTGGTGGTGATCATTGTGGTTTATTTCTTAAGTTATTATGTAAAACCAATGTCAAAGAAAATGTATGTGTTATCATTACTTATGAACTTGAAATTTTAGGAAGACTTAAGCAATGTTGACGATGGTGGACCTGTCCTCTTCCTGAAATAAATACTAATTTTTACCACACAATTAAGAGCAACTAGTCACATTAATTTGGAAAAAGAGTTGCAATACAAAGCTTTTCTTGGGAAGACATATATTTTCAATTTGCCTTAGTTTTCTTATAGTCTTAGCTTTCTTATAAAAATCACAGTACAGAGTATATCTAATATCTGTTAGATCATTGACATATTCTTTGAAACCAAGTTTTTTTCTTTTTACCCATCCATCCTGCTTTCAAATCATATTTTCCTAGGAGAAGTTCCAGCTGAATAAACTAAAGCCTATGTTCACTTTTCTCACCATATATATATGTATGTTTCTCCTTATATGGGCCTCATCCAAATAATACTGAGTTTGTTCATATAGCATATAGCACTGCTTCCAGCAAGAATTTTAGATAGTTTACAAGACTAAACAAAAATATATATACTTTAAATGTTGTAAAAGAAGCATTGACATCTTGAAGAATTTCGGAATTTTGGGGAGTAGGCCAGAATGCCTCTCACTTTATTTGTCAGGTTTGTTAGGAGAGCTGCCAGTGAGGTAGAGGGAGCTCCTGGCAGACATCTGTGTTGAGTCACAAAGACCTCTGTCTCTTTGCTCAACGTGAACAGGAAACATTTAGTCTCCAACAAATTAAAGCTCAAAACATTGCCAAGTCTCATGGCTCGCGAAGCTGGTGACCCTTTGGTTATCTGCACCAATTCTCATCTTCTGTGCAACAGCTGGGGCTCCATATCCCTAAGGCAGCAAACAAAGTGTCCTCTGTCATTGTTGGCATGGCGCATGGCGGCAGGCCCAGAGAGATCCTTAGAGTTTCACTGTCCAAGTACTTGGTTTTAAGTCGCCAGGTGGGAATTTTGTATCCAGAGAAACATCTCTGTGACTCTGAAACTTCAAAGGCACACAGATGGTGTTACATTATTAATTTTCAGCTTTCTACTTTGGGTAATCCCCTCCACATAAAAAAGGCTATGAATTTTTATAAGTTTGTTATGATACTCTAGGTCTTAAGAAAAATTTATTTTCACCAATATGTTTTTGTGGCTGTCTGATAACGAGGTCCAGAATTTTGTATAGTTTACTCTCTAACATCCATGCATGGTCATGGTCAAAGCCTAGTTCAAATGTTTATGTTAAATCCAGCAGCATATGTATTTTAATATTTACAAAATAATTATTGCTAGCAAAGTGAAATATCTTTCCATTCGATTGGTGTCATGTAAATTTTCATCGGTGTTAGGTTTTATCATTGTGTAAAAATATCTAATGGTTTCCTCTGTGTATATAATTTGCATGTATGTGCTTATAAAAATGTGTATGTGCATGCATGAAATGTGTGTGTATGTGTGTATATATATATATATATATGTAATTTTTTCCCTCAAGCAGGACTTACATTTTGATATTTATCAAGATGTCTAAACTAAGTTGTTTATGAATCACCACACATGCCTCATGACCCTGGTCACTGCTGCTCTTTATTTTCTTTACTGTCTTGCAAAAGACAAGTCACTGGATGGGGAACTACGATCTATAACATTATTCTTCGATATTACAGTTTGTAACTCAAGGTAGTCTAGTGACATTTAAACAGCAACACTAATTCTCCTCAAGTCTGTGGGCCGTGTCTTGATGTTATCAGCAAGGGTGACAGCATGTGCTTAGGAAGCCTGTCAGGGGCATTTCAGTGTCACCTTGGAAGGGCTCACTGCTACTCTTCATTGATCAGAAAAAAAACGTGCCAGCTCTCATTGCAGTAAAACACGCTACATTCCTGGTTAATTTGTATTTCCTGGATTTATAAGGTAAAATGCTGTAATACCTGATCCTAGCACATAAACTCCCTAAATTCTTCAACAGAAACTGCAATGTGTCTTGAATTTAGTTTTAAAATGGAAACTAAATCATGGTGCCAGGACACACTTTTCAAGGTCAAAGGTGACCGGACAGAAGAGACACACTCCATCCAACAGACTTTCCAACTGAATGTAGATTCCACCCTCACAGGCCAAAGTCAGCAGCGTTGGGAATCACAAACAGGAGGTCTGGAATGCTTCCTTAAACCTTAACCTTAAATTGAAAACTGGCAGAGAAAGTCTGACAAGCCACTCAAATAGTGCCCCAAACACATCTGTGCAAGTGAGGAAGGATCTAACAGAGCCAGTCAAAATCAGCAGGGGAGTTTAGATAGAAAAGGCTGAAAAATATGTCCACTTTGCACTAACATTACCCAGTGACATTTGTTAAATGCCCAGGATGGACCAAGCACTGTGCCAGGAAGTGTGCCCAAGAGGAGAGGTGATGCGATCTTTAGATGGCGCCTTAGGAAATCTTAAATTTTCCTATAGTCTTCTCTTGCAGAACTAGGGGAGCCAGAGCCACATATGTTGTCTGGTGCTTCCCTATCACTCTGATGCCCTATATCACTTATTTTCTCATCAATATTATGAGCTTTGTAGGCTTATTATTTGGTCAGAAACTATCCATCACAATTTTATAAATCCCAGCTCCTAGGGGAGGAAGCTAAGAAAATGCTCAAAATGAAAAGGACATGGGAAAAGATGCTTAAGATTTGAACTGTTTGGATTAGAAAGGAGACAAAGAATTAAAAAATGAGTCTAGAACTATAATAACAACAGAAAATAATAGACTGAGATCACCCTTTGGTGGAAAAAGAAGAGACATAGGAGATTTAAAAATTGTCTTCAAGGTTAGATAAGGAGTGAAAGGAAGGCTTTGGTGGTGCCGAAGTCTCATAGCTGGGGCTATGAGAGTTGATGGCTAAATTTTCAGAAATGTTGTTAGCTGATTGCTAAACATAGCCATTATCAAACAGTAAAATATATAAACTTAATGATTAATCTTACAACAAAGGTAATATTCAAAACTCATCAGTTCCTAATTAGTCTATTACATTTTGCTCTTATTTATGTTCATGAGGTTATTTGTGTATTTTTATCTGTATAAAGGAAATATGACACAATAGTGTGCTACTCTGCTTTTCTTCCCAACTTTACTTTCAGTGACCTCAGATTGGTGGCCTGAAATCGTCCACGGTGGGAGTATTTACACCATGAACATAGACAAAAGCTAGAAACACAAGCTTGGTCTATTATTTTGTTGGTTGTCGAGACTTAAGGAAGTAACTATAAAGAAAGTATTTATAATGCATATTAAACTTAAAATATGTCAAGCCTATATACCCTTACACTGTGAGTTGCAAAGAAAATTAAGGAAAATATTTTTCCAGTGTTGGAAAACTATCATCTAATTTGGCAAAAAGTTAAGTAAGTGGAATTTTGACATACATCTTTTTTATTTCACTTTCATTTGATTAACTGAAATGAAAGAAAACATTGACATTCATGTGGAAATTTTATTGACTCATTAACTTCAGTATAGGTTGACTATGAATACAAGAGTTTAAAAAAATCAACAATAGCATTCTGCAAGAAACAACTGGCAAAATGGAATTTGCAATGGAGAGTATTGTATATTTTTTCATGATTTGTCAGTTTGCTATATATTCTTTATGTGGATACAATTCATTATAATCATGTATATGTATATATATACATATATATCTGCATTTTTCACCCAAAGTTGGTTTTTAAACATTTATAAACACATCATTGGGTAGAAGTCACACAATATTTTAACAGTGAAAATTTGTTACGATGTAGATGAGACACTTAGTGATGAGACTATAGGAATAGAAACAGAAACCATAACTGACTTTGCCTCCAGTTTGGACAGCACGTAGTCCCCTCAATAAAACAAATGCTGGACTCTTTGTGTGACAATGACAATAATGCATTAAAAGTTGGTGAATAATATAACTAATGAGAAGTTAATAGAAATGTAGATTTTTATTTTATTCTTCTTGGTTTTCTTTTTCCTCACTGCATCTCTATGCAAGAAGAACCGAACTGTGATTTAACTAGTAGACTAAGAAATACACGAAGGCAGTATTTGTGATTTATAAATTTGAAAACATTTTATGTGATAAAGATAACAAGAAGGAGGTCTCTCTTTCCGCCATATATGCTCACTTGCATTCACCTTTTGGAATGAACTGAAAACTCAAATCACTGTTGCTTACATATAAACCATGCAAGAAATATTTCTGAGGCCCTGACCAGCATTTGTTCTTCAGGATTAGAGTCCAGAACTCTGAAGATGAAGACATTAAGGCCCATTCTGAATCCTGGCATTTCTTACAAGGCAATTAGCTATCAGTCTTGATACTTCTACGAGCTGACTCCAGAAACCCAAGGTTTGAGCACACAGGGCCTCCCATTCTTGGGAATGCTATTCATCTAACCCCTCTCCCCCCATCCTACTCTCCTATCAAGTTTCACCTTGTTTTGAGCCAAGGAGGTGCAAAAAGTCCAACTGTCTTCCACTCTCAATAACTTATGTCTTGGTGGAAAAAACAACAACAATTTGACAAGAGTTAAATCAGGGAAGCTTCTCTTCCTTTAAGACTCTGATTCAGGTCAGGATTTGGATCAACTAGTATCCACAGCTATTCTCTCTCTCACACACACGCACACAAAAGTCTAGAGAAACACAGAAGCAAGATTCCTTTGTTTAAACTGACTCCAAATAAGGTGATTCAGATCTGGCACCATAACTCATGGTGCAAGTGTAACACATAGCACATCTAAATAGGAATGGGCCTTATGGGATTCCTGGTCTATATGGCACTGTGAACCTTGTATGTCCATTTTTGGACTCTTGCTGTCAATAAGTATCTGCAACAATGTTTGAAGGCATCCAAGGGGCCTAAGAAATCCAACCCAAAAACTATTTTTAGGAATGACTTTAAAATAAAAATTCCATCTATATAATTATCTTTTTTTCCCCCCACAGAGCTAATGTGATTAAAGCATATTTACTAGGAGAACAGGTAGGCATGCCTTTGTATGAGCTGTTTGTCCTGAGGTTAAAGGTGCCTATAAAGAAGTTTGTGTGTGGACAAGTAGGTCGGTATGCAGAGCAGTGTGGAGGGTAGGGGGCAGCAGAGGGAGAATGGAGAGTGCTGTGTGGTCTATGTTTTCTATTGTTCAAATATGCAGCGTCTGAGACATGCATTCATCACTCAACAGTAAGTATTTATTGTGTGTGTGCTATTTGCCAAGGATCATTCTATGCACTTGAGATGTATCAAAGAACTGCTCTTGAGAAGCTTATTCTCCAGTGATGCGATATTTGAGATATAACTATATAATCACACACACATATATTTATATGTATATAAATCATGAGAAGGAGGAAGACAGGAGCAGAAAGAGAAGGAATTGTAGTTAGAAAAGTAAAATTTCTGCAGTAATCTATGTTTTATTTTTGGAATTTTAATATAATTATGATTTTTTGTTGTAGTAACAGCCTATATTTTTGAGGCCTCTTAATGGAAAATCCTGGACTCCTCCACTTCCTCTCCCATTCTATGCCTTGGGAGAAGGAGGGCAGTAATGAGTGAATCAATGGCCAGGACACTTATTGGATCCCTGGGAGATGATCCCTACCTATCTCCAGGTTCAATTTCTTTGGGTAGTCTCTCTCTCCTTACTTGAGGCTGCTTGCAGTATCTTATTTGAAGCTGAGGAACTTCACCCTGTACATTTTCTCTTGAAAAAAGCGTCATTGAACTCAGTCAGCTATTTCATAAGATCATCAACATTCTGAGGATTTAGTCAGGTATACCTTTTGAGGAATAGATGTGGGCTTGGGGATAGGAAACCTATGAGATTCCTAAACTTAGCTTTTACTGTTCTGAGCTACTTAGATATGGCACTAGCTGGGAAAAATGAGCCCATCAGTTCACTAGAGGAGATATTGGTTGGTTCTCCGACATTCATTCTTCCTTTTCCCTATGGGGGAGCTGAAAAATGGATTGAGTGGGCTGTGGAGACATCAAGAATTATCTCATCCAAATAAGGTAGTCCCATTCTCCCTGCAAGAGTGACTGGTTCAGGAAATAAAGCCTAGGGCAGTCATTGGTTTCAAGGAGGTTCAGTCAATTAAATGTTCAGGAATATTGCTGGGAATCATGGGACACTTGTAGTCTCTCTTCTTGCCTAGATGTTGTGATGCATGGATGAAGCTGAATCTTGGAGGTGGAAAGAGTTGAGAATACATAGAGAAGTGGATCCAGAACCTTGATGAAAAATGTGCCCGAAACTTACCCAATTTCTAGACTTTTTAATTGTATAGGGCATACATTCCCTTTAATATTTCAGTCATTTTAAACTATTTTTTTCTCTTATAACCTGAACCTTTTTTTTTTTTTTTTTGAGCTGGAGTCTCACTCTGTCACCCAGGCTGGAGTGCAGAGGCACACTCATGGCCACCCCAGCATCGACTTGCTGGGCTCCAGCAATCCTTCTGCCTCAGCTTTCCAAATAGCCAGAACTACAGGCATGCACTACCATGCCCAGCTATTTATTTATTTATTTATTTATTGTATAGACGAGGTCTCACCAAATTGCCTGGGCTGGTCTTGAACTTGTGGACTCAGGCAATCCAGTCGCCTTGGCTTCCCAAAGTGCTGGGATTACAGACTGAGCCACCCAGCCTGGCCACAACCTGAACCATCTTAAACTGACCCTCAGCAAGATGTGAAATGGGGCTTTGAAAAGTGTGTCAGAAACTCATTACTGAAAGTAATAATACACATTTCCCTGGCCTTGTCATCTGTGTGTATTTCTCCTCTCACTACTCTTCTGATTCCTGACCGTCTCTCAGTCACTTCACCAGAGAAGACCTGAGTAACTTCTCTACTTCCTACGTTCTTCCCTTATTGTTACTTTTGTCCCAACACTGCACAGTCCCTATACATGTTGTCTAAATGATTATTTGGATCTAGTACCTTGATGAAAAATGTGCCTGAAACTTATCCACATGTTGTCCAAATAATCATTCAAATTCCCTTTGGAGTAAGAGGGAAAAAAATAGGAGAAACTAGATGAGGAGGCTTAGCCAGATGTATTTTTTGACAATTAACAGAAACATCTGAGCAGCTCAAACTCAGATCTTTCCTGTTAAAGAACACTGGCTGCTGATGTGTATTAGTTGTATTTTTCTGACATGTGTTTTTAATAATAATGACGATGATATGAAAATCCCCAAACGTTGATAGCGAACAGAAAATTGCTAGTACTGACCAGAATTTTTTTCCCTACAGCAAAAGAGTGCATTTTTGGGATGACCCAGGGTCAGTCTCCATCATCAAAATCTTGCTGTTCTGAGCAATTCTCTGCTGAGGACATTTTCTTTAGTGAATAGAGAATTATTCACTTAAACTTGCACACACACACACACACACACACACACACACACACACAACTCTAAGTCTTTATTCTGAACTGCAACCACAAAAGTAGAAAAGCTCTTGTTTTTATTTGGGGCATCCCCCCCCCCCACGATTAGCCACATCTCATTAAATAATCCAGTGTCCACTTCCATGTCATATTATCCTTTTCACATATGAAACATTTTGTCAGCCATCAGACAGCTTGGAAATGTGACCATGTTAAGACAGCTGGCTTGATTAGTAGGAAAGTAGAAGCTGAGGCCTTTATGAAGAGCAGATGCTGAACAAAGTCATGTTCCTGACATGATATTTTTAATTTTTTTTATTTTTTAGACTTAAGAACTATATGTGCAGGTATTTTACATAGGCATATTGCATAATTGTGAGATTTGGGCTTCTATTGAGCCCATCACTCAGATGGTGGACGTGGTGCCCAATGGGTGGTTTTTCAACCCTTTCCCTCCTCCCTACTTTTCCTATTTGGGAGTCCCCAGTGTCTGTTGTTCTCCTTACTTATTGTATGTATTCAGTGTTTAGTTCCCACTCAAAAGTGAGAACACATGGTATTCAGCTGCATCCATGTTGCTGCAAAGAACAAGATTTTTTTAATGGCTGCATAGTATTCCATGGTGTATATGTGTAACATTTTCTTTATCTAATCGACCATTGATGGGCATCTAGGTAGGTTCCATGTTTTTGCTATTGTGGATAGTGCTGTGATAAACATATGGGTGCAGGCATCTTTTTGGTAGAGTGGTGTATACTCCTTTGGGTATAGACCAGTAGTGCGACTATTGGGTCGAATGGTAATCCTATTTTTAGTTCTTTGAGAAAATTCCAAACTACCTTCCGCCAGGATTGAACTAGCTTACATTCCCACCAACAGTGTATGAGCACTTCCTTTTCTTGGCAACCTTGCCATCATCTATTGTTTTTTGACTGCTAGTACTAGCTGTTCCAATGGGTGTGAGGTGGTATCACATTTTGGTTTTCATTTGTATTTCTCTGATAATTAGTGATATTGAATCTTTTTCTTAAAAGAGGTGATTTCAACACTTCTTCAAATCTTCTATCACGTCTCTTCCTCTGAGCACGCCCCCCAAGCCCCATTCTAACCCATTGCTCCAAACTGGCTAATTCTCAGCTCAGACATCTGGGGCTTGGCCCACTCTTCTATTTCCTCTCCCAGCTCTGGGGGCCAGTCTGGCTCTAACTGGAAGGTACCTTCCATTTACATTCTGAGCTGTGCCTCTCACTTTCATAATTTAAACTTTTATTGCATAACGATAACTTAATATTTAACTTAAATATTTATAAATTATGGAGTTTTTCCATACTGAATGCATATTCATTGTAGAAAATCTCAATAGGGAAAATTTTAAAAATCTCCCCAAGTCCCAAATTCCAAAGATAACTGCTACTAATAGTTGATGTACATATTTCCAAATTTCTTTACAAATATTTTTCTATCACATACAAATACATATCTATATCTATGAAGGGGGACCCCAAAACATGGAATTTATTTATCAAAAAATTGTGTATTATCCTTACATGTTTACATGTCCCCTTCAAAACACTCTCCGTTTGATAAAATACATCTATAGAAATACTTTTTCCACTGCTCAAAACAGTTTTTTTTTTTTTTTTTTTTTTTTTT
>CAUYQG010002783.1:0-11162 GCA_963574415.1 Tarsius wallacei
AGACTTCTCTTAAAAGAAGATATACAAATGACCAACAAACATATGGAAAAAAATGCTCAACACTACTCATCATCAGAGAGATGCAAATTAAAACCACAATAAGATACCACCTTATACCAGTTAGAGTGGCCATTATTTAAAAAATAGAAATAGATGCTGGCATGGATGCAGAGAAAAGGGAATACTTATAGACTATTGGTGGGAGTATAAATTAGTACAATCTCTCCTATGGAAAGTGGTATGGAGATAACTCAAAGAACTAAAAGAAGACCTACCATTTGATCCAGCAATCCCTCTACTAGGTAGCTACTCTAAGGGACAGAGGTCATTAAATCACAAAAATACCTGTACCCGCATGTTCATTGCAGCACAATTCACAATTGCAAAGACGCCCATAAACTGGTCAGTAGATAATGAAAATGTTTATTGCTGCATTATCCACCATAGCAAAAACATGGAACTAACCCTGCAGGCCATCAAAAGTTGACTGGATAAAAAAATGTACATATACACAATGGCATATTACGCAGCCATAAAAAAGGAAAGAATATGGACTTCACACAACTTGGATGGATTTAGAGTCTATCATACTCTGTGATCTATCACAGAAACAAAATACTGAGTAACACATGTTCTCACTCATAAACAGACTCTGAACATTTACCACAGTACTATTTTAAAAAATGATTGGCAGTAGTGGGAAACTGCCGGGGAGGAGGGATAAACACAACACCAGTAAGCATATCTGATCTCAAACCAAGCAAAGTGGGGACCAAAGAGAAGCCCAAACTTTGCCTATACAATGACTGCCTATATACCTAATACTGAATTGTAACCCACATCTTTAAAAGTTAAAAAGTGGTATATGTACACCATGGAATACTACACAGTCATAAAAAAGAATGAAATCATGTTCTTTGCAGCAACATGGATGGAGCTGGAGATCATCATCCCGAGTAAACTGACTCAGAAACAGAAAACCAAACACCACTTGTTCTCACTCATATGTGGGAGTTGAATGGTCACAAAGATGAATAAGATAGACACTGGGGGCACCAATAAGGGGAGAGGTGGAAAGGGAGTTGGGGTTCAGAAATTACCTATTGGGCACAATGTTCACTCTTTGGGGAATAGGCCTCCTGAGACCCAATCCCCACCACTATACAATATGCCCATGTAACAAATACACATGTGTACCCCCTGAATCTAAATTAAAAGTACCCTATTGATTGATAATTATGTAATTTATGTTTCTTATTTTTAATATTGTGGTGTTGAAATCCTTATAAATGCATTTTTAAACATTTATGCATGTATTTATCTAGGATAAATTTCTAAAAACAGAAGTGCTGAGTCAACGGGTAAGAACTTTTTAAATGTGTAGAAATATTGCACTGTTGTCATCTGCAAATATACGTCAATTTATAGTCAACTATCAGTGAATGATAGAGTCCATTTCTTCATGTTCTTGCTTATAATGTAGTTTACCATCTTTTAACTTTTTTTTCAAATATGATTGGCAAAATATAATGTATTTCATGACTTTTTGGTAAGGTTAATCTCAGTTCCATGCTTCATTTATACTTTTCCTGTGCATATTATATTTATATTATATTCATTTATATTATCCCTGTATTCTTATTGTTTGTCCACTTTTGTCAACAGTTTATTTGTGTGTTTCCCTTACAAACTTTCAAGAACTATTTGTATGTTAATAGTCTTTTAAAATGTTTATAGTATTCCTTTATACCATACATCTTAAAATTTTGGAGACTATATTTTATCAATGGTTTCCTTTACAGGTTGTTTCTTTTGTAAGAAGTCCTTCTTCACTCCAGGAGTATAAACATATTGTCTTGCATTTGATGTTAGTGCTTTCATGGTTTCATTACTTTTGTTTTATTTAATAAACATAAATCGTGCTATAAGTAAAAAAATGAGTCCAGCTTAATTTTTTCTAAACGTTTATCTAGATGACTCAAAATAGTTTGTTGAATGATTAATCTTGCTATCATAGATATGAAATTATGTTTATCCTATATTTTCATATATATGTATATATCAAGGCTCATGCATATGTGTATATATATATACACACAGAAAGACTATACATATATATATGTGTGTATATATTTTGCTAATATTTCTCTCTATACCCACACCAGTAACATTTTATCTTAATTATTATAGCTAGTAATAGGTTTTAATGGTTTGTAGATCTGATTTCTTCACTCTGCCAGTAATCTTATTTTTAAAAGCTCATTAGATATTGAATTTTATTATTCCAAATGAATTTTCAAATTATATTATGTTCCAGCTATCATTTGTGCTTGCATTTAGTAATTATGTGATTATAAAAATTTAAGTGGAAATAATTTAGGCCTTGCACATTTCTAGTTATTTTTTTCATTCATTCTTTCTTTTTAAAAAAATTTACAAGTATAGCTATTAAGCACTGTAGGTAAAACAATGAGCAAAATAGATCTTTTCCTTATCTTTATGAAACATTTAGATATTAATTACATAAATAATATTAATATATAAAATGCATACGTACAACACATAAAAAAAGTAACACATTTTTGAGATCCCCCAGCTACATTGGGGCTCCAAGGCCAAAGTGACTAGCAACCTTTCTCTAAAGAGAAATCAAGGGGAGTTGGACATGGATGTTTACAGTGTACCTTTCATGGAATACTTCTTTTACCTGGTGGATAGCATAATGTCCAGTTGTCTGAACTGTGACCAGAGGTTCCTCACATGGAAAACTTGATTATACCGGCAGAAGTTCTTGTGGCTTTTGTCTGATATGTTTAGTTTATGCCTGCCTGACCATCACTCTACCACTGGGATCCCAACCTTGCTCTCTCATGACCCAGGAAAAGGCTGCCTGGAACAACTTCTGGTTCTTCAGATAGAAGTCACACATTTAATTTACCACAACACGAAACAAGTTCAAAGATTTTGACTCACAGATTTTGGGTAGGGTGGGCACAAAAAATCAGCAAGGTAGTACTCCATCCCCAGATCATGTGAGGCAAGAATGAAGAGTCAGGCAAATGAGAGGAAGGGGTGGGAGGAGGAGAATGTGGCAACTAACAATACATATAAGAAATTAAGATATGGGTCACTTTATGTTCCTGGGCAAATGCCTAAATGGCTCATTTAGAGGAAGCAGTTGGAAAAGCAGGGGACCCCATCGGGTAAGTGGGAGTTTTTAATCTCTGGCCACAAGCTTAAGCCATTTGGGTGTAGTATTCTACTTCTAAAGTTGTTCCCATTTACTTATATAAATAATAGTGATTACATAAATAATTACTATATATACATATATAACAACACATTATATACATATATAATTATTGTTGTCATACAAAGAAACAGAAAAGTACAATAGGTTATTGCAGATTTATACTGGGGATTTATTAAAGGCCTCTCTGAGAAAATAGCATTTAAGCAAAATATTAAGGGATGAGTAAATAGGAATTTGACGGTATATGACTGTAGAAAAGAACCTACAAGGCAGCAGAAACACTATATGTGATGGCCCAGAATCAGCAAAACCTTGGGATATTTGAGAAACTGAAAGGTCATTGTGTCCACATGAGGTAAACAAATAGAGAATGGCAAAATGTGAGGCTTGAGGAGAACACAGGGCGATTATATTCCTTGTTAAAGATTTTATTATTTACCCTAAATCGCAACGGAAAACCATTGAAGGGTTTTAAACAAAAGAAAAACATGATCATATTTGTATTTTTAGATAGCTCTGTCTTTTGTAAGGAGATAGACCGGCTTTGGGCAAGGGTAGAAGTGAGAACATTTGCGAAATTATGTTGTTCAACAAGAGATGATGGTAGATTAACAGATGCTGCTACTTTTACTCTTGGACTAGAAAGGAGATTGAATAAGAGGTAGACAAATTTAAAGTGTATGCATTGAGTAGAATTGGTAAAATTTGAAGATGGATTAGATTAAGGTAATTCATGGCTGATATGAAGTATCTAATTTAAGTTACTTTTTAATTTCTGTTCTCCATTTCACTGACTTTGATTTTTTACTGCTTTTTTTTCTGCTTTTGATGAGATTTTTATATCTTTTTCTGTCTAATTGACTTTTCTCATTGTTATCTGATTTCTTATCTCTTCTTTGAAATTCTTTTCCAAAGTCTATGCTTTTTTTTTTTTTTTTACTTTTAAAAGATAGAATATTTATTTATTTAATTTCTGGAGAAACTATTCTTTTGAAGAATAATTTAAATATATATTTTGTGTCATGTCTTGTTCACTTGATATTTTAGTAAGCATGCACAAGTACTATGTTGGAAAATTGTTGCTTGCTATATGTTAATATGATTGTTATAAAGAGGACTACAAATAAGTGAAAATAATGGAAACAGGGGCAGTTGATAACTTCAAATTGCATATATTGCTTAAAATACTTCCCGTCAAACCTAATGAGTCTTCCACCCACCATCCAATAACAAAGATACTATTATTCCTTTTTTTGGCCATTATCTGTTTTAAAGCAGAAATGATCATTCTTGTTGGAGGTCAGATCAATATGGATCACTTACAAGTCACACTGAGGTCTAGAAATGCACTTGCTCTTGTTTTATTGGGGGGTACAATTGGGGTTTATTTATACTTACTTTATTTTGTAAAGTAGCTGTATATCAAACACATCATATACACCTCCATAGACTTCCACAGGACCATGATCCTCATCTACTTTCTTCGCCCTAACTGCCACCAATGCTAATCTACCTTATTTGGGCTACATGGTCCCTCATATGGGGCCAATCTGTTAATTGCCTATAACAATAAGGGAAATCCTTTTGGGAGCTTCTGCAAAGCCAGATCCAATAAGTTAGCACTTGGAATTTTTGACTCGTACTGCCACTTGCATATATACTTTGTTGAAGAGTATGCAAATTAGCTTCTGAGCTGTCTATATAGTTTGACTCAACCCAGAAGTATGGAAGTGTTAATTTCTCTGCAGGTTTCTCTGATGGTGAAAATTGACCTAAAAAAGAAAAGAAAGCAGAAAATCATGCAGATAAATGTCTTCTTTCCTCCCATAGACTGCTCTAAGAATTGCTCTACTGCCTATCTGTAGACTTTCTGTGTGGCTGAGGGGATGCACCTGCGCAACAACCAACCGTCTCGCTCAGTATAGTAACACATCAAGTTGAGTTTTCTCTTTTTTTTTTAAACCTAATTTCCCTTTTTCTCCATTGTCATTGCACTTGTATTACATTTCTCAAAGCATCAGCACTTAATCCTGCTTTGAAGGTCGATTTTCTAAAGAACTCAGGTTAAGACAAACTGCAGGGCAAATTTTTAGTCTGTTGATGTTTTTTTTAAATTTCCAAAACCCTTTTCTTTCAGGCTCTCAGTCATTTTGATGTGCATCAAAAGTGAATCAGATAAGTTATAGTGGCTGCCTCAGTCACATATCCTTTGTCATTTTGTTGTATGCTTCACCATGGTTCTAATTCTTATTGAATCAAAACAAGTTTATTTGGCTGTGTCCTTTAACATTCACTTGAACATCATCCCAGAGGGGTGTTCAGTGTCAAACCTCTTAATGGGCCAGTGAATTAAACTCACTGCTGGCATTCTATGTGCAGCAGTGTATGAGTGAAGGACTGTAATCATAATATGTTCACTACTTGCTATTGCTTTTGTTTTAATATTCAACTATAGTAGTGTTTTAACAGTTAAATGAAGAATAAATGCAAGTATAAAAGCTCTGATTTTGCCCTGTATACATGATGACTTCATTGTGCAAGAAAAAGTTTAATACCCGTAAAACCTACTTCAAAAGAAATTCCCTAACATTTTTTGGGCCAACCCTTGTAATTGATTTCAACCGTGTACATGGACTAGCTTACACTGAAATGCTAGATATGTATATTGGTTTCAGTGTATGACCCTTCATTGTTAAGCTATAAAATTAAAACTGTATTTAACTGGCAATAAAAATTTAGTTTGTAGAAAAAAAATAACTCTCATAAAAATACTGTTTTCTATGCTCAAGATCTGAATAAATATGTACTGTTTCTCAGCTTTATCCCTTAGTTTCATCTTAATTTCATTGTTTCTAGAAAATATTATTGTAGAAAGTGGTTATTCTCTATTTTTATTATATGTGCTGTCCTATTCTCCATTTTCCCCCTCTTTCTAGGAATGGCAGTGTTTGTGAATTCAGTAAGTTGTTAAGTAGAGCTGAAGAGAGTTAAGTAACCGTGCCTTCATTTCTCCAACATTCACCAGAGACACATTTGCAAATATTGACTATATACCCCCTCCTAAACTTTATTTTCTCATGTTCATAACATGCCTGTACTCTTGTTTTCTTTTATCCTACATTACTGAATACCTTGTCTAATTTTCCTTTATGGGCTTCATCTTCTCTAACTATTCCTTAAACGTTGAGGACACTGCTATTGTCTGAATGTTTGTGTCCCCTCAAAATTCGTATGTTAAAACCTAATCTCCAGTGTATTAAGATGTAGGGCCTTTGTGAGGTGATTAGGTTGTCATAAGGGCAGAATCTTATGAATGGGATTACTGCCCTTATTTTTTAAAGTCTGAAGGAGCTTGTACACCTTTTCTATCCTGTGAGGACACAGTAACAAGGTGCCATCTATGAATCAGAAAACCCTCGCCACGCACTGAATCTGTTCGCACCATTATCTTGGATTTCCTAGTCTCCAGAATTGTGAGCAAAATATGTGTTGATTATAAAATACCCAGTCTAGGGTATTTTGTTATAGAAACCGAAAAGGAGTACAATAGCCTCCTAAGACTCTGCCTAGGCCCCATAATCTTTTCTCTATATACAATCTACCT
Organism: Tarsius wallacei; assembly: GCA_963574415.1. Taxonomy (NCBI): domain Eukaryota; kingdom Metazoa; phylum Chordata; class Mammalia; order Primates; family Tarsiidae; genus Tarsius; species Tarsius wallacei. The sequence goes on from CAUYQG010002783.1 coordinate 6,858, forward strand.
GGGTGAATTCATCCAATGCAATGACTTCAAATATGAACTGCATATTTTTGAATCTTAAAACACTTTGGCCCAGACTTACCTTCTGAAATTTATACTCATATCTGTCTACTTTAATTTCTACGTCCATGATATTTTAAAACTTATCCCAATTTCTACTGTGATATTTTAAAACTTTTCCAGGTAAAAATGCTTGACTTTCTCCCCAAACCTTCTCATCTGTTTATCTTCCACAAACAAGTTAACACACCAATATCTACTATTCTTCAGGAAAAACCTAGTGGTCATTCTAGCCTTTTCTCTTTTCCTTATAAACAACATTAAATTTATTAGCAATAATGCCTATCTATCTTCATGATAGATCCCTCTTTCTTCTGTTTTGATCTTTTCCGATTCATTCTCACTTCAGACAGAGTGCTAATTTAACAACACCTTTCATATTATATAATTCCCCTTCTTTGCCCTACAATGGTCTCGGCCTCATTGCTCTTGAATGGCAGTTTAAATTTCCTAAAACAACTTACAAGGCCCATGATGGTGTAGCTTCTGATTACCTCTGCAGATACATCCTTTGCCTTTGGATTCTTTTATATTTTATATGCAGGGAAACTTACTTACTTTTTCAAATATGTTATAGTCCTCCTCTTATGAGCCTTTACATATACCTTTATTTCTTCCTGGATCATTTCCCTCTTCTACTTCCATTTTGTATGGCTCGTTCTTAATTAACCTTCAGGTGTCAGTATTATCCCTCATGTCAGGAAGCCATCCCTATCCACTAACCTCCAGATCACATTAGATGTCCTTCCAATATGCTATAATTAGCATGCTAAGTGTAGAGTAAAAGCAGTTTGTTTATATGTCTTGTCCCCTATTAGACTGTGAGCTCTGTTAGGGCAGCAATTAAGGCACTCTTATTTATTTCTGTCCAGCGCAGGAACACCTTGCCAAATATTTTTTGAATCAAATAATGGACTGGGCGAGTGGCTTTCAGACCAGATTCCTCAGATTCCTAAAATCTATTTAAAGGCTGAGCTAGAGTAAGAGGAGGTATAAAAAAAGAGAGGAGGTAATAGAAGGAGGTGTTCTGGGGGCTCAACTCCATTTTAAATAGAGAAGCTATAATTTTGTCAATACTGTTTATAAAAACTTAGCATCGGATTTGCTAAGAAAAAGAGTTTGAGAAACCAATTCAAGTCCATGATATTGATGCCCTACAGCTTTTAATTTTGTGATTTTGTGAAATTGCAATGAATTGAATTGTTAAAATAATATAAGTTAAAAGCATTAAACTATATTCTACATACAAGGGGTCTTCAAAGAGATTTATTCCAGACTTCAAACACTTCCAGGCAATTCACCAGATCATTAACATTACTGTTTGAGACAATCATTCAGTAAGCAATTTCTAGGAGGACATATTTTTTTTTTCAAGAGTGCATACCATACTGCCTAGAAACAAATTACTATGTAGTGTCTGTAGAACTAGAAATCTATTTTACTGCAACTCCTATTCAAACTCATGGTAGTTCTTTCTATTTTAGTTAGTAACTCAAACCTATAAAATCCATAAGCTTTTTTCTTGCCCGTGGGGACCTCTTGATTCAGGAAATGTGATAGACTATAAAAGGAAATATTCAGAGAGGAGAGACACAATTTCACAACTAATTAAATCACGTGCCACTTGCCTTGGAAGTTAATGAGCATCCCAAGATGGGATCACAAAACCAAAATTAGACATTTTAGAAGTTAGAGAAATAGGTATTGCAACCTTGTTATTAAAAATTATTAAAACCCTTAGTACTACTATTTCCCTTTCTCTCTCACTCTGTCTCTGACTCTTTTTTGTAACATCTTCACTTCAGTTATGAATTATGAAGCACAACATGAAAGAAGTGACAGGGATCTTGGAAACAATAAGGCAGCTTATTTTTGTTCATCAGAGGTGGAAAAGAAGCCCAGGGAACAAAAATGACTCACTTCAGACAACTCAAGCAATTGAAACAGAGCTGAATGCCTGACTCCTAATTAGATAATTTTGATACTAAATTTTCATTTAATTCATACTTTTGAAAAAAATTAAAATCTAAGATACAATAATATTCTGTATGAGGCTATGCAGCACAATGGAAAGAAAACTGATTTGGGAGAAAGACAGACCTAGATTTGAGTTTCAGTTACACTAATTTGTAGTTACTTAAACACTTTGTGCCTCAGTTTCCTCACTTGAAAAACTAGCATAGACATATCAATTTTGGAAGATTACATTTTAAAAATATTACTTCAGGAATATCTTCCATTCCATATGTTCTTCTATAATGTGATCTTGACATTTCTGCCATCAATTGGTGAATCTTTCTCCTGTTTTCTCCGATCTGGTTGGACATTAAACTGCTTTGAGCATTAGAGGGAAATAGAAATGGTGCTGTATGACTTCCATAGTGAGAACAAAAAAGGTCCTAAAATTTCTACCATGTACTCTTGGAATACTTACTTGGAGGTAGATAGAAGTCATATACAAAGATCAACTGCTCTGTCGCCACAGTGATGAACTGTTATACAGTCCCAGCCGGGGTCTCAGCTTAAAGTCATCATGCAAGACCAGCCATGTGAGTGAACCATTTTGAATTTCAAGTCCAATTGAATCTTCGTTTGACTAAAGCCCCAGCTGATATCTGGCTGAAGTGGCATGAGAAACCCAAAGAACTAGATGGATTATCCCTCCTTGAATTCCTGAACAACTGATTCATGAATGTAGTATGCTGGTTTTGTTTTACACCAAGCTTGGGATTATTTGTTATGCGACAGTAATAACCATCAATCACTAAGTATGATGATCTCCAACTCCATCCATTTTACTGCAAAGTCCATTATTTTGATCCTCTCTACTGGCTGCATAACACTCCATCTTGTATAAGGCATAGTCATTAGTTAAGGAACTTGCAGCTTAGTGGAGGGGATAGGTATGTATACAATTCTGCATAATATGGTAAATACAGAGATGTGGAGGGGGACTGTGGGATAGGAAGGATAGCAACTGGCTCATCGTGGTAGTGGGAATACAGGGTAGAGGTTACTAAGAGGGGAAGGCAGGTGATCAGTAAAGTCTGAGCTAAGTCTTTTTATTTATTCAATATTTTTTATTAGGATATTGTGGGGTACATTTAAGGGTTAGGTATACAAATATGCTTCGTTCAGGCACCCTTGTTGATAAGAAGTGTCTCCCCATCCCCAGACAGTTATTTACTACCATTAATCCCATCACCCTACCCCTCCCCCCCATAGTTTCCCACCGTCAGTCATTTTCTTGTGGTAATATGTTGGATGATCAAGGTCTACTATATGAGTGAGAACATGTGATACTCAGTTCTTTGTTTCTGTGAGAGGTCACTCAGTATTATAGACTCTAGTTCCATACAGGTTGCTGCAAAGTTCATGATTTTGTTCTATTTTATGGCTGTGTAGTATTCCATTGTGCATATGTACCACATTTTTTTAATCCAGTCCTCTTTTGATAGACAGCATGGTAGCTTCCAGGTTCTTGCTATTGTGAACAATGCTGCGATAAACATACGTGTGCAGGTATCATTTTTATAGAGTGATTTGAGTTCTTCAGGGTATATATCCAGTAGGGGGATCGCGGGGTCATATGGCAGTTGATATTTACAGCTTTTAGGAATCACCACACTGCTTTCCACAGAGTTTGCACTAGTTTACACTCCCACCAACAGTGTAGAAGTGTTGCCTTTTCACCACACCTTCTCCAGAAACTGTTATTTTTTGAGTTATTGATAATTGCCATTCTGACTGGAGTTAGGTGGTATCTCAGAGTGGTTTTGATTTGCATCTCCCTGATGATTAGTGAAGTTGAACATTTCTTCATGTGTCTGTTGGCGGCTTGGATGTCTTCCTTTGAGAAGTGTCTGTTCATATCTTTTGCCCATTTTATAATGGGGTTGTTTGTTTTTTTCTATTCAGCACATTTGAGTTCCTTGTAAATTCAGGATGTTAAGCCTCTGTCAGACCTGGAGTTGGCAAATACTTTTTCCCAGTCTGTAGGCTGTCTCCTGCTCTCTTGCTGGTTTCTTTGGCTTTGCAGAAGCTTGTTAGTTTAATGAGGTCTCACTTGTCTATCTTATCTCTTATGGCCTGTGGGTTTCGGGTTTTGTTCAGGAATTGGATGTCAGTTCCAATTTCCATGAGGGTATGTCCTTCATTTTCTAAGGTTCTTATGGTTTGAGGTTTTACATTTAGGTCTCTGATCCATTTGGAGTTAATTTTTGTGTATGGGGATAGATAGGGGTCCTG